>VZTU01008116.1:5883-35666 GCA_013400835.1 Zapornia atra
GCTCCCCCCCCCCTCCTCCGGGCCTGGCCTTGGAGTCTGTGCAGCTTGTTACATCTTCTCACTCCCACTCCGGTGGCAAAGTGCGCCTGCCAGCAGTTTTTTTTCTCCTATATGTGATTCACAGAGGCGCTATGACCAGCTCTGATAGGCTTAGTCTCAAATTTGGCCTTGAATGGACCAATGTTGTCAAAATATGGGGCTTGCAGAAAACTGTAACTGCAGCTTACAAAAGCCACTGAACCAGCACAGCTACACAAAACTGCAACAAAGCCTCTTAAGGTTGACTAGAGTACTCTACAGGCATTAATTTGGGCTAACTTGTAAAAAATTAGTGATATAAACAGGTAGTGTTCCACTGAGCTTGCAGATGTTAGCAGAATTCAGGCCCTAGCAGAGCTGCTGGAAGTGCTGGCAGCTGGACTTGCTGGGATGGCATGAAAATGGGATTTATCTTTATTAAACCTCTTTTCCAAGGCTTTATTTTTAAGTCAGCCAGTTCTACCAAAGTTTGACCTTACTAATGACTGAACTGCAATTAGCAATGATGAACAAGTCAGATTAAGCTGGCCTGAAACCAGCTGAGAGTTGTTGTTTAAAAGATACCTGCCCCTACTCTTAATTTCTTTGTGAGACAAAAACTCCATGCCTTAGAACCACATTTGAGTATAATTTTCTGTCCTATACAGCCAGTCAAGATGGTAAAGTATAGAAAGTGCATAAGTAAAGAAAAATAAAATCAGGAGAATCCTACAGCAAGCAGAGTCAAAGACTCTCAAAGATCAAAACAAGTTGTAAAAGTATTTTTTCCAAGAGTGAGAGGGATCCTAGCAATAGCATTACTTCACCAGGACAAATTTCCTGTCTTCATCACTAAGGCAGAAGGGGACTTTTCTTTCTGTTCTGTGCAGAGGAAGGAGTTAATGAATTGATACCACATCGGGTCTATTAAGATACTCTAAAGCAAACAGGAAGCTACACAACAGGAACACTAAGAACTGGCTATTAAAATCAGGCAATCTGAAATCACTAGGTCAAGACAACTTCTGTCTGGCATGTTATTACAGACTGTTACCTTGCATCAGTCCTGTCCTAGATGAAAGATAAAGAGTTAAAACAATGTTTAGGGTCTGCCCTATTGTTCTGAAGCAGGAACTAGATTTTCTAAATCATCTGTACCAGAGATGTATGGCCTAAATGCAAAGACTTACCAAAGGTACTTAAGAGCTTCCAGTAAGTCCTTCCAGAAGGATACTCTCAAAGGCATGCAACACTACATTAACAAAATTCTTTCCTGAAGCACGTAGGATTTAACAGATTTCTGCTATGATACTGCTTTTCACCCTTAACTCTTACCTCCTCCACCTCCCTTTTGGTAGCGATATCACGGCTTCATGGCATCTGTGATTCATATTTGACAGTCTGTCTTCGCGAGGACTGATGTAGGGAATCGCTGAGGACTACCCCTACAGGAAACATCCGAGAAATGCAAAAGCAGGCACCTGGGAAAAAAACAAAGTGGCTATTAAAAAGAGAACACATCTTTGAATTTGACCTGCATCCAGAAGAGAGAATGGGGAGTTATTCCTAGAATGGGAAAATAATTTCAAGCTGTAGGACTGGCCCAGAAAGCCTTTGTGTTGGCAGAGTACTGGCATGCTAGCATCCTTTCCCAGCATAAGCTTTAATTAGTTGACCAAGAGGATATCTATTCCATTAATTTCCCCTTTTGTGAGCCATTTCTTTGAGATGATTTCCCCTCTATTTTTCACCTGTTTGGATGACACCTTTCCAATGTGCTAGCCCTGTGCTCAGCTTGAGGAAGACCTCACCCATGACCGTGACCTCCACACAGTGCAGCTATAATAAACATGTTTGTTAGTGCACTGCAGTGTTTCACTATTTGCGTTAGGTGATGAGATGACCTCTCTGCTGGTGGGGAGGCAGACAGCTACCTTCTTGCTGCAGCTGGGTGATGTTCAGAGTGAGGTCTCAAATAGCCAAAGCCTACAAACGTGGTAGAGATCTGTCCCTCCCTGAGGAAGCAAAGGGACTGCTGGGAACAGGCTCTGGGAAGCGCTCAGGCTCTAGTTTCGCCAGCCCAGGCTAAATGCCTGCATCTAGTACCCATTCAAGGCCTCCTTCCCTAGAGCTGGAGAACCAAAGCAGAGAAATCTGTGCTGGTGCCTGGTGGTAGCTTTCTGGGGCTTCTTGTCACATTGGGGGTGGTGGGGTGTCATGACTCAACCTGAATAACCCAGGGAGCCATAGTGGTTTCATAATTTCCTTGGGCTAAATTAAGGTGAAATGACACCAAACAATTGAGGAAATGTTTTATTTACAGTAGAAGCAATCTGACCTGGGAAAGCATAATGATAGATAATGTGGCTTGTTATTGAAATGATTATGAGAAAAGGGAAGAAGGAAAGCAATGACAGATATGGCAATCCTTCAGTGATGGGTGTGTACCTGACTCCTCAGGTCTGTGTCTCTTATGATCTAGTCCCTGCCCCTTGATCGTGCCAGTCACACCCCTTGATAAGTTACATGGTTCTGGTTCCAGAAAGTTTTTGGTATCCTGTCCCAGTGGTAGACACCACTAGGAAAGGAGTCTCAAGGGATCTTTCCAGTGGTCATGAGCTCTTTCCTCAAATGAACTCTGCAGGTTCTCTGGCCACACATAGTGAGCAGAACATGGAGCTTCATGTCCTCTGACATGCCTCCCCCACTCTGTGCCAAACAACTCATCCTTTGTGGCTCCCCATGGCCACGCAGACCATAACTGTTTCCCATCACAGCGTTTGAGACATCAACACACATTAACCCATTCAGTCCATCACAGGGTCCCAGCAGATCACACTTGTCCTGCTTTGATCTGCTTTCACAGATGAGAGGCTCCATCCCAGTCCCCTAGGCTTCCCCATCCATGCTGTGGTTGGCAGTGCTGAGCAGCCTGACACAGATTAGCTTGATGCTGTAATATGCTTACACATTAAAAAAGCCATAATGTGAGGTAGCTGCTTCCAAGCAAAAGAACCTCATGGCCCACTGCCTGCCCCCAGCACTGCTGGTGCCCACTAATAATAGGTCATGGGAGCAGTGAAGTGCTCCCATCCATGCCCCATCCATCTGAGGCTTCATCTTCTCAGTTGGCCTACCATGGGGAGAGGGGAAGGGCAGATGGAGGGGACCGGAGTGACCCCCAAGTCCTGCTGGGCCCTGTGGCAGCTTCACCCCAGGCAGTGGGCAGGATGGAGAAGACAGCGGCAGACACCAGGCCTGACTGCACTTAGCCTCACAGGACTTAATACCCTTCTCAGCCTAATGTGTCAACATACAAAGCATTGCCCATCCTCCTCTAACAGATATTGTATTATTATAACCATTTATCAAAGGCACCAAGGACTTAGTCACTGCAATTAGAGGGCATTTAAGGTCAGACAAGTGATTAGTTAACAGTACTTCTCTGACTCAGCTTACGTGCCTTGTTCATCTTCACTCAAAACAATTTAGTTCGCTGACAGTCATATAATTTTCTGCTAGGTAATCCTGAATGCGTTTGGCCACAAAGTCTTTCCCAAAATTACTAGGAGAAGGCTGAGTTACTATCTTCCAGGAGAGCATTTTCCCTGACCTGCCATCACTGAGCTCAGTGTTTTGGTCCTTTCCCATGCCATACTGTGCCTGCACACACAGAGCCTTTTGTGTATTTTCTAAAGTTCTGCTAATTAATATCGTCAGACAAGAACTTATATCATACTGCTTTTTTCAGGCATTTTTATTCTGCATGCATTTCACTTTGACTCACAGATACGTGTTTATTTGACAGGTCCCATCCTTGGCAGGAATTTAGGATTCGTTTGTGTAGACTGAAATGTGCAAAGTTACACATGAGAAGACAGGGCAATAGCGATCTGGATTGCCCGAGCCCAGCATCCTGCACAACCATCAGTCATTTTCAATGTCAGACTGATGATTTTACATTCATTTTGGCTATGTTAGGAGGACAATGTCTCCTTATCCCAGCACTCTACTAGTAAAAATAAATGCCCATAGCAGGTAGGAAAAACATTGTCCTTGATTTCATATCTCATCCAAGGTAATTATTTTCTTTTCATCTTAATGCTCTTGTTTCTTTGCATGCCCTTCTTTTTTCCCTACTAGCCTTTTCCAGCAAACAATAGAGGGCTTGCAAGGTTAGCAGAGATTTTTTTAACATTTTCTTCCTTTTTTCAATTTATGAAGGGCACATCAGCACACTGGCTCACCAGGCACATACATATCCGTAGCTGCTCAGAACACCACACTGACAGCACCAACAGCAGGCAACCCAGCATGCTCCCTGGCAGAAGTGCTGCCCACCAGCACCCAGGGAAAATGCTCCAAAACTTTACTCAGACGATCAGGGCAACTGTAACAGCCTTCTCTGGCCTTAAAATCAGCAAAGCTTTAAGGGAAATTACCCGTTTGCGGTAGAAAGGCTATTGTCGCCTAATGCAGCTCACACCACTGGAAAGCAACCTAACAGACTATTTGGATTATTACATGACTAATACTGCCACTTCTAAAAGTCAGATCAAAAACTACCCCAAAAAAACATGCTAAAATATAGTTAGAATAACAAATCCACTTATAGAGCTGTGCTTGCTTTTTTTCCTCTTTCATCTCACCATCCTGCTTTTTGTTCATCTGGTAAGTTTACTATCTGCTGTTTGCATGAAATGTGCCTCAAAGGACCCCTGCTCTGCAGACATCTTCTTGGGGCAGGAGCTGGAGCCCTGCAAACATCTACTGGCAACCACCACAGAGAAGTTACTGTCCGCACCGAACCACAGGTTTGAAGAGGACAGTCATCCCTCCAGCCGGTGAAAAGCAATCGTAACAGCTAAATTATGAGACTTCAAAGCTTTCACTGCACTGCAAATCCTGAGTGCAGCAGCTGCCGGGTATTGTCCTAGTGAGCAAAACGGATCAGTCTCATTTAATCACGTCACACTTCATTTGTGCCACAAGTGTCAGGAAGCTGGTCAAAACAAGGTTAACGGGCTACAGTGCGTCACAAACCTATAATCAGATTAAGCGGGCAGTTGCCCAGTTACTGGCCATGATTATATTCATCCTACAATATTGCTTTTAACTATTTGTGACTGGGTTGCCAATCTGGCATCAGAGGCAGGAAGGACAAGGCTAAGAACCCAGGGGAAATTAGTTATTTCTAGATTAAATGGGGCTCCTGCAAGGTGCAAAATAAACACTGACAAGAAAGGCATAGAGGAATTTATATTTTTACATACTCTGTTTTTTATATTGTGAGGGGCCATTAGTATAAGCGTAGTCATTTTTAAACTCTCTTTATACACACATATATTTACCTCAGCAGCAACCCATTAAGTAATCTATTAAAAATAAAACTCGGGAAAATGAATGAGGCCTTTTCCTTGTATTTTATAGGTCATAATAAAACAGGACCTTTCCTTCGATACTTTCTTGATTATTCAACTTGAAATGCATTTTTCACAGCTCTCAGATTTCATTGCTTCATCACCAGCTCAGTGGGGACAGAGCATAAACCAGTCTCAGTGTGGCTCCAGGTCAGGTTGCAAGTCTGTGGGGTCCTACAGAGTGAGTACGCGGAGAAAGGGACCTCATCTGAAAAGAGACACAGGTCAGCACGTGCTAACATCCCCGGCTGTGTGGCATCTAGAGCTAATGTCCTTGCTGCTAGGGCTTCATGTAGAGTTGCCATGGGAAATAGCAATGTAGGAAATAAAAAGATTAAAAACTCAGTGTTTTAAAACCTGTGAATATGAAATAAAGACAAAATGAATAAAGACAAAAACCCCTCCTCCTCACTCTCTATTCAGTTTTAAGGGGAAGACTGTGAGGAGTTGCAACTTTGCTGAAGACAGTGGGGCAAGCATGGTCAGAGGGACCCGGTGTGGTGGTGCCCCTCAACCTACCTCCTGGCATTGCTATTTCTTTGTGTGAATGAAACAGACAGACACAAGAAACAGAGCTGGCCACCTACCTTACACCATGAAGTACTACCCTTTTGCCAAAATGTTAATTTAAAAGAGAATAAAACCAGTCCCAAGTTCACACAGAAATATAGTATTAATTAAAGCATGACAGATTTTTTTTTTTAATTATTTTGGGATCCTGCCCTTTTCTACCCTGGGATGCATGTTCTCTGCAAAGACCCCTGTTTCTCTTCTATGACTTGGTTTCACTGCCTGTAAAGTGTATTTGATCCTATTGTGATCCAAAGCCTTACTAGGCATACAATCAAAGCAACCCTGAGATTCCCGAACAAAGCCCTGCTTTTCCTTCAAGTGCAGCTTTGCCAACAGGTAGAGGACCTCCAGTACAAAGTCTCTGCCTCATGAAATTAAAACATTTAACACATACAGGAAGGAAGTATTGCTCTATGCACTTTGCTCAGCTGGTGGAACAGAGCTGCAGAACAGAGAAGCACAATGCCAAAATACTTGGAGATGTGGGCAGTGTGGGCTTTGCACCCTATGCCCTGGCCAGTGGCATGGGTTTGCTCTCAGCCTTGCCCATCATGGGGGCTATTAAATCAGTGAGGCTAAAAACACCACTGGAAATTATCTTAAAAGCAGAAGAGTCAAGGAACCTCCTGAACCCAGATGGATTTGAAACAGGCACAGCTGCTGGAGCATACGCTCCTGGGTGAAGTCAGGCCATAGGCACTTTGCATTGTGAGGCTGTCAGCGCATCCTTCACTGTCACATCCCCTCCATCTGGCATACACCTGTGTCTTGCTCTTGGCAGCACAGATGCCCGAGTATAGAAGAAGCCTTTCTTTCAGCAGGTTCAGAGAGGATGACAAATTGATTTCTTCCCTAAATTCCCAGTCAGAACACCCCTTAATCCACTTTAGGCAAAATGACCTGGATTAAGTTAAACAATGTAAGTAGATGTTGTGAGTTATTCCGGTTGGTTTTGCCCAAGTGGAACTGTGACTGCTCACCTGAGCCAGTTTGCCAGGATCAATGGTGGTTGGTGCAGCAGAAGGAGGAGGTACCACCTCTGGCTGGCACAGCTGGATCAGGGGTAGGACTCATGAGCATGGTCCTCTGCCTGGCAGGAGAAAACTCGTTTCTTTTCCCTTTCTAATACAGGAGGTAGGTTTTATCCCTGGAGATGTGTGGCAGAGGCCTGGTAAATCTGCACAGTGCAGCACAGTTTCAGCACAGTGGTTGCTTTAATGTGCAGTTGGAGCAAAAGGAAATACAGCTGAATGAGAGATACTCCCTGAGACTCGGTGCTGGCCAGGGAGGGTGGTACTGGCCTGTGGGGATTGTCTAGGGAGAAAGCTGATAATGGGAAAGCTTGCAAAATCCAAACTTAATCTCATGCGCTGTAGAGAACTAATCCAGACACATGACGTTAAGCTTTTCAATGGAGATATAATGTCCTTATCTTCCATGTTGCTCATTGAGCCAGAAAGCAGTGCCTATGGATAGGGAGCTGCAGAAATCCTTACACTGACACCGTCTTTCTGCTAGCTCTTCTTCAGATTCCAATATTGACTGGGATCTCTTTATGCCTCTGCTCCCTTTTAAGAAACATACATGTAGAATTGATGCAGCCTCTTCTCTTGAAATAAGAATCACAGAATCACAGAATGTGTTAGGTTGGAAGGAACCTTTAGAGGTCATCTAGTCGCCCTGCAATAAGCAGGGCCACTTTTAACTAGATCAGGATTGTCAGAGCTACATCAAGCCTGACCTTGAATGTCTCCAGGGATGGGGCCTCACCACCTCTCTGGGAAACCTGTGCCAGTGTCTCACCACCCTCAGAGTGAAGAACTTCTTCTTAGTGTCTAATCTAAACCTAAGATCTTCCCTGAGCCTTCTGTTCTCCAGGCTGAACAAGCCCAACTCTCTCAGCCTGTCTTCGTAAGAGAGGTGCTGTGGATCATCCTCATGGCCCAAGAAATCTCTCTTGGCCCAGCAAGAGGCTATTGGCAAGTAAGACTGTAACAACATGCTACTCATGGCACCTCACTGGAAGATCTCCAGACTTGGAGCTGGCTGGCAGCAGGCATGACTCTAGTCTCTTCTGTGGTTTTAGATGCAGCATCATCTGGAGGGTCCTCACAGTCTGGGTTTGCTGTCACAAACCCAATATTTATGTTGTAAATTATGGCAGCCTGATTAGACTGGAGTAAAAGCCTTCTTTCCTCACTGGAGCAGAGGCTATACAGCTTGCCCTACATGCAATTCTTAAGCCAAAGCCCACTGAATTTTCCAGTTTTCTGGGCCAAGCCTGCAAGTTCACCCACTTCTAACTCTTTCTGACCCACAGGCCTTTGTGGATATTTTTGAATTTTCCCTTTCCCCTCCTTACTTCTGTTTTTGTTGCTCTTGCTTTTATCTCATTAAAGAGAAAAGCTTTAGGTGAACACAACACATTCATAGAATCTTTAAGATTGGAAAAGATGTCTAAGGTCATCAGGTCCAACGTTCAGTCCAATACCACCATGCCAACTAAACTCTATCCTGTAGTGCCATAACTCTATGTTGTTTGAACACCTCCAGGGATGGTGACTCCACCATCTCTCTGGGCAGCCTGTTCCAATGCATGACCATTACACAAGACTTTATGCTTGAGGTGAGGATATTTAGATTCTCGCCCAGCATCTCCTTAAGCTGCACAATAAATGTTGGTTTCTATGGAATCAGGAAATATCAAACTTCACTGTTTGAGATAAAACTCAAAGGATATCATCCTTCATTCATCAGCAGCAGCCATGCTGTGACAGAGCAGCCCAGCCTGTCCAGAGTCTAAAAGAAAATTGTGAAACAAATCTGTTTATATGTGTCTCAATACACATTAATTGCAACTAGAATTAGATTTCCTTGGACTGCCAAAACTATAAACATAGTCAAAATCTTGGGGATTTCCAGATAGCTCCTAGGATTTGTGAATAACAGGGAAGCAGGCAGTACAAAGGGAAATAATCGAAGCTCCTATATATCATATTGATTAAAATACAAGGACTGCCCTTCAAGGAGGAACTTTGTGTCAGGAAGGAATAGATTGGCTGCACTTACAAACTGCTTCCAGCTCTGCCAGCAGTGATTCAAGACATGTGACTATGTTGTTATAGATAAAAACAAATCCGCGTTTTCAGCCTCTCTACAATAAAGAAATAGCCCAGGAAGGATACATGTCTTAATTAAACCCATGGGAACAGAAGACAAAAGCAAATAACAAACAGAATACTGGGCAGATGGAAAGCATTTTGGCAATGAATCTCTTCAAGTCAGATGAATTTTTTGTTTGTTTTCATGCAAAAGAAAAAAACCACCTCTGGCAGCCTAACAAAAGGTCACACAACACTGGAGCCCTGTCAGAGTCCAATTTTGAAGACCCAAACGAGTCACTGTGTGGATTTCACCTACTGACTCTTGTTCTTCTATCAGCAGGAATTCCAGATGTGTGTGGGTTGCTGCTTCACTACACAGCATACAGGAGCAGGAGTGAAGCATGACAAAGTTGACACCACTGTTTCCTTTTGAGCAACAGATGCCCATATTTGACATCACTTGGACCTCTCTCTTAAACAGTGAGAGCAAATGGGCCTATTTAAAGTTTGCACAAACAGGTCTATGTTGCCCTGCTGCTACACACAATCAGAAAGCACAATAAAACCAAGAAGAAAACAAAATGGTTTCTTCCTTTGCAGCCCAAGCACAGGACACCTCTGAGAGGGGGCAAAGAGTAGAGGGGGAGGAACAAAGAATAGTTTGTACTGTGCTGACGTGGGTGAGCGATGCTCTGTTTTTTCCTGAGCCACTTCTAACAAGTGTAAGAGCCCAGGGCCTGAGCAGATCCTAACAGACACCAAGATGGCAAAAGCCTCTCACATATTTCATGAAAATAGAATTTTCTTTTTCCAAGATATTTTCTAGCTGATTTTCTACAGAACAGAAATAAAAGCCCTGTTCTTGGTGAGGGATTACTTGGCCTTAAAAGAACTTGTCTCTTGGCAGCAATGTTTAGCTCATGTAACGAGAGTGTCTTATCCATCAATACCTGGATAGCACTCAAGGGCCAAGGAAGCTGCCAGTGTCACACAGGAAGGCTACATAAAGGTGATATTGCTCAGAAAAACTCCAGGCAGGCAGGCATCCACTCCGGCTGTTTTCTTCCCCACCCGGGAATATCAGCAGTGCCTGCCCAGGGAGGCCACCTCAGTCAGTTTTCCCCATCATAAGATGGAGTCAAGTGCATGTTGTACTCAGTAATGCAATTGTACCTTTAATGTTGCCCTAAAGATGTATTGGAAATAACCCCCAGGAAGGTAAAGGTTACAGCCCTTGTGCCAGCCACTTGCCCTTTGGGCTGAGGGCGTTCCTCAGCCCGCCATTTTTCAGTCCCTGGCCCTGCAGTCGGATGAAGCCTGGCTAAGCTCCTGCTCAGCATGCAGCATACACACTGCTGGAAAAAGCTGGCTATCTTCTCGCAGCAGGGAAAATGCCCTATACCCATCTCAGAGAGGCAGGTGTCACCAGCCTGTAAATGTGTCCCAAAATTGGTTGCATCACCAGGCAAGAAATGTAAATGCCATGATCATACACAGGCAGAGAAAGACACTGCATTAGCTCCAAAGCCTGATTACAAGAAGCAGCACCTGAAGATTGTTTCTTCCTCTCTGTCACCTTCTCATTCCCTCTCAGATCTAAGCAGGATCCCTCATCCATACTACCTACCCAAATCACATTCACACATTTGCTTTCCACAGGCAGAGACCCTTTCAGGTGGAAAAAGACATGGCGAACAATGACATTACATCTGACAGCTGGGCAGGGGATGGCAACTGGACAGGGATGCAAGATGCACCTAAACCAAATCTTTAACTTCATTTAAGTTCCCTTGACTGGAGATGACCCTTGTCTTCACAAAACTTCTGCTAGCACCGCTGTCCCAGTGGCACGCACGCACTGGACATGCAGTGACGAAGGGCAGGAGAAGCTGGGGACTTGCCAATCCCTTGTTGCATGATTCGTCCTCAGCAAACACTGAGTGGGCCCACTGATGTGCCTGCACTTTCTGAGCCAGCACAACTTCTAAGATCTCCACTCCCACTACTTCCTACCCCATATTCTTGACTGGTTAGCTTGTAAACCTGAAAGGACATTTTTTAAATCCCTATAACCACCTTTGACCAATCCACTTTGGCCTAAACGGACTAAGGGATATTTTTGGGAGATTTATTTAACATCCTTCAAATGCTAGTGGTGGCAAAGGCTTTCCTGTGCATCTTTTCTAATAAACCATCACCTCACTCTTCTTCTTAGCAGGACTGTCTCCAAAGGCTGCAGTACTCTGGTTACATGCCCTCTGCAAAAACAGTGAGGAGAAATTGATGGTCTTCCTATTTGGAAGCAGAGATGTCAAAACAGAATAAAAACCTAGAGCCAAGACTGTGATTTTAGTGAGACAGATGGAAACACTGAAGCACTCCTGTAAGGAAAAGGGAACTGTCACCATGTCACCAGAGAAGACAATCCAGCCCAAAGATAGGAAAGTTGGGTCCAGATGGTTCGCTGTGCCAGTTTGCTGGCTTCCACTACAGCACCTCCTACTTCTGCAAGCCCCGGCAGGCACAGGGAGTTGTGAGCTGCACCATAGCAGCCCTGCAGATTTAAGCCTTCAGGTGTTAATTTTGAGAGGCGCTGAACACCCAGAACCCTAAAGCATCATGAATACAGCACACTGAGGGACATAGAGCCACTGAAAGCAACCATTCACCACAGAAAGCCTCAGCTATGCCCAGGGAGATGGCAGGACTCGCCCACTGTGCCAGAAAGTCACTGTCCTCAACCTCAAAACCAAGTTGCTGTCCAGTATCAGTGTATCACTACTGGTTTTCAGTTGTATTTGAAACTGTGACTTAAGAGATGTAGTCTCTAGCATGTTCTCAAATTCCTTAAAAACAGCAATCTCCTGAAAATGTCTTGTTGCATTGCCTCCGGTGCAATATTACCTTCTGTTTGTTTGTCTTATAGCTATGCCTGTCACTCTTGAGTTTGCTGCCCTGCAGTCAGCAGGGACCTGGCTTTTTTGTATTTCCACAGTACAGTGACTCAGGGATGACAAATGTTGGAAATAAATGATGGATCAACCCACCCTTCCACTATCCAGAGCCTGAACTTCGGAGAGCCCGGGGAGAGTGCTGGAAGCCAGGGCAGCACTTGACAGCACCATGGGGCACGAGGCAGACATACAGTAGCACCCGGCAGAGTGCTCAGGACCCTGGAAAAGCAGTGCAGGATTGGCTGTATGTTTGGCTGGCTGTGTCCTGTGTTAACAAAACCACTTTTGCCAAGAAGTAGCAGCAAGGAGGCAGAGGTAAGGTTCTCTCCACAAAAGACGCCTCATTCATGTCAGACTCAAGAAACTCCATGCTTGCTCTCTAAATCCTGCCTGTTGCTGGTGCATCCATCTTTCCCCAGCTCAAGCTCATGTGCTGCCAGGGATTTACCCAGGCACATACATGCACATCCACAGAAGCAGGCTTTGAGATGCCTGGTGGCAGCCCAGACCATGTACAGTGCAATAGTGAGGGACTGGAGCCACACAGACAAGTCTGGAATGCTCACCCTCTCTGGCTGTTCAGCTGATAGGCTCACCACCAAAACATCTTTTTGATTCAAGTGCAGGTTGATTCGCTGTCCAAATTACCCGAAACACCAGACCAGGCAGCTGTACTCTGTTAGCTGATGGCACGGGCTGAGAAGCTTCCCAAGGTCAAGGTCATCTGGTCATTAATACTTTCATTTGGACTGCTGTCATTGGGAAGTGCCTGCCAAGGCATGTCCCTCACAGAGGAAACATAGCGACTGGGGATGTGCTGACACCAGGAGTTTTCCTTGTTGCCAGCCCCTGAAGAAGCAGGCTGGTGGGGGGCAGCAGGACAAAGCTCAGCATGGAAGTGTCTACAACCTACTGGCCAGAGAGAGCAGCCAAAGGTCCTATCCTGGTACCTCAGGGTAGGAACATGCACATCATACACAATTTTCTTTCCAGAAAGAAAGCTTTCCTTTCTCCACCTATGTTTTCATTCAGAGAGCAGCAACATAAAGGGGAATAAGGTCAGTTCACACTTGCAAATAAGAGTAGTTCTGAGAAGCTGTCACAGAATCAATCTGAATGAGCTGAGTATTAAGGAGCCAAGATGCAGCCCCGTCACAGGGGCTGAAGGATGTTTGCACATACACATAGGTACAGACTACCTCCTCCTTTTCCCTTTCCTTTTCCACTTTCTGAAGTTGCCTCCAGAGCCTCCCTTGCCAAAGCTGCTGATTGAGGAAGCAATGCTTTTCTCCTCTTTTACCATAGTGGAACTCTGCCGTAACAGCAGGTGCTTCCTAAGTGAGGTGTAAAACAGAGGATCACCACTCCTCATTAAAGTTCCCAGGACACATTTCCACTGGGGTGTTTTTAATTTGTGATTCTGGATCAAAATTTTCTCTAGTATATTCGTGATGCAGACTTTCTTGGGAAGATGCTTCCCTTTCTATCCTGAAGCTCCATCTCCCCAGTATGCCCAATAACTGCCAATATGCATATTGAGAAATTTATACCTCTTGGAAAGGAATCAAACCTCCTTTGAATCAGACAACAGAAAACAAGGTTTTCTGAAAGGAAATTCTCATTCACATAAGGAAGCAAATTGCAGCTCCAAATTAAATATTGCGAACTCCTTGGACAGCAAAGAAAACTGCCAGGGTCATCTCAGGAAGCAGCGTTAGGAGCCTGGGAGGGAGATGCTTCAAAGTAGGTGGCCGACTGCCCTGGGGTGTACTGGTGTTCCTGCAGGCTGAACACTCTGCTGCCACTTAGTCACTGTCTTCTTAGCATCACTGAAGCTAATTAACAGCAAGCACAGTGGTGCAATGTTTTCTGCATTGACATATGGTCACCAGAAGCAATCCAGAGCTGTGAGCTCACCGCGCGCTGCCAGCGGAGTGGTGAGCTAACAGCAAGAGCTTTCATTGACGCCAGTCCTCATCTGGCTCAACGGAGCAGTGCTGTTTCCCCACGGAGCTCCCATGAGCTGTCTTCTCATCCAACTTTTATTCCTTTATCCTGTTGCTGAACGAGGCACTTGAAGCCAACAACGTCTCAGTATCTGGGCAGTCTTCTACTCTAAATAACAGCAGCCTCCTTTGGTAAGATGCCATCAGCACAGCTCCTCAGCAAGCAATAGTGGCAGGTGGGCTGTTAGTCGGTCTGTGGAGGATGCAAAATTGTACCTAATGTCTCTTCCCAGCCCAGACCAATCCTGGAGGAATACCCTGTGCCATCTGATTTCATTAAGTTTTCCTCTCCTGCACTGCACTGCACAGTCCATAAGGTGGGTTGACCATGCAAGACTGGAACTGGTAATAAATATGTCATGTTCAGAAAATAGGACATGCAGATTAGAAGGAGTAAGGAACCTCTGTGGCACTGAGACTGCTGAGGAGCCTTTGCGAGGCTGTTCTTCATCGTGACAGCAAGACCCCGCAAACTGCACAGGTAGTACAAAGGCAGATATAAAGCATCTAAAATGCTGTTTCTGAATTTCCCCATGAATCTTAAATCCTTGATCTCTGTCTTTCATACACACACACACAGAGGGCAGTTCAGATCATTTCAATGAAAGAAATATTATGCATAACAAGACGGCAAACATAAGCAGAAAAAGTAGATACTATGATAGTAAGCTGCTGTTTAGGCCAATAAGAATTTGAGACTGACTGAGGACATGTTGTATAAATGCTATACACAGCCAGCTCTTCTATATCTCTAGACACACACACCTACTTTCTTCAGCTCAATAGCTGTGAGATGTCGCATTACATCCCCACACTGAACTCCTCGAGTCAAACTGCTGCTCATATGGCAATCAGGTTTCTGGGGCTTTAGCCCCCTTTTCCACACTCTTTTTTGGGTTTCAACTTGACTTGTGTTGCTTCACCACCTAACACAGCCCATGTAGCCCTGGCAAAAGTCACAATAATAGGTTAACCTTCTCTAAGCTCTCAAGAAAAGGAGACAGAGAGTTTCCTTTGATTTCCTCTCCTACTTCAACCAATGGTAGCCCTCCATTTTGTGAAATAGGCTTACCTAATAATACCATGTTGCATACAATAACAGGAACAGACCCCAACCACTCTCATTTTGCAAGCTCTTAGTATTTCCTCAGCTGGTTTTATACCAAACAGATCCCCCATCAGCAGTTGTTACTGGATCAGAATAAAGTTATGTTTCCTTCTCCAGTTACTCCCTAGGAAAAAAAAAAAAGACAAAAGATTCTAAGGAAAATGAAAGGGAAGAAAGTGTGTGCAGGCAAGTGACAAGTGTGACTGGAGTAAGGAGGAGCAGTGCTCCTTGTTTCATAAAATTCACCATATGTTGTGTGGCTTCTCACAACATATTCTCTTTTTCCTCTCCATACTGGAAGTCTTGTGTGTTTTTCCTTGCCACACTGCAGATGCTACTGGTGTCAAAAAATATTAGATGTTAATGAAGAACAGTAGCTCCATCCCTAACGTGGTGCCCTTTTACAAGGGCACAGAGCAGCGCAGTAGTGCTATAAGATGGCACTGCAAAATGACAGGGAAAAGCTGGTGAAGAAAAGCTGTATCTGGACAAGCTGCAATCTACACCAAGAGACCATTTACCCATGAGATTTGGGGTTTTTTTAAAGCTGGATTTCAGATGAAGATGCAGAAAATGCATTAAACACGACTGTCTTTCACTGGAAGGCGTGTGTCTGCACATGGGGCACGCCTGGAAGCGGAGAGCATGCAAATAAGAAACCCTCCCATGATACACAGCAAAGTGTGAGGAGCTGGGATGCAGCCACAGCGGCCCAGTGTGTGCTGCGGTGCTCTTTGCACACCAGCTGCTTTTGAGGAAACGCAGGAGGCTCTAAAGGGCTACACACCAAGAGGACCACACACATCTCAGGGAACTGTGTGCAGGGGAGAGAGCAAGCCGTGGCCGTGGTTACTTGGCAGTGCAGAGAAAGAAGTCGGGAAGAGTCCTCTGTCAGAGAGGTGTTGACAGGCAAAGGGAAAGATGAAGGAGCCAAGTGACGCAGAAAGAGCTGTTGATTACACACATGCGTGTACAGAAAGATTGAGAGGAAAAAAAGAGAGAGAAAAAGATTAATAAATAATAAAATGCTGGGAAAATCTCTGTCAAGGTTCACAAACTGAAAGCCAATCTCACTTAACTTCCCGCCTTCCCTCTTCTCACTCACTCACAGGACCGCGCTTTAGCAGGAGTGGTGGCGTGCATCTAATACAATCATGTAGCCATCTTGCCCGAAATACAACCAGCCACCACAGGGGAGCTGCAGCAGCGCTGAGTTTAACAAGGCTCGCAACTCTTGTATAGTCAAATCCAAAAATGGGTTATTTTTTTCCCTTTAAGGCAGCAGGGATATTGTCTGCTCCAGTTTTCCGATCACACCACTCACCTGAAGGACAAAAGGATCTAGACAACAGTCTTAAACTGTATTAATGACAATTAATTTCCAGAAACAATGGAAGGCAGAATTTTAATTAAAAAGTTTGAAGATGGCAAAGGTTGAGGAAGAGAGATTTACGACCTGGTTTCTGTTTTTCAGAGGAACAGAGCATCTGCAGCAGCTGCTAAAACTAGTGGGATTCATGGGTGCCCAGCACCTGTGAAAACTAGGCTATATTTGTCTTACCTGCTCTGGAGATGGGGAAGGAGCCATAGAAATACACTTTTAACTTGGAAGTCTTTTTTGTGGGAACTGCAGTTGCCTTATATATTATTTCTCTCTCTGCAGATACTCCCACAAGATCCATCAGAGGCAGGCATGGGAAGGGTTTACTCTGCATCCTTTAGGTTTGCCAGTGACCTCTCTTGCCCTCTTGGAAGCTGATGGGTTGTGCTGCAAGGCTCTTCTGCCCACAGGAGGCAGGGGTTAGCTTGGCAGGACCCTCCTTTCACCCCTGCTTCACTCCCATCCAGCAGGGACATGTTTTTTGTTGTACATATGCCTTGGCAGCTCCTTAGTATCCTTGTAACTGCCCATTGTTCACCCTGGTCTTACAGAACCACACAATCTCCTTAAGCTGTAAACATAAGCTCTCCCACCCTGGGGGCAGTGACGGTTTGCAGGTCGTGTTACCCCAATATGTTCTAAACCCCACTCCCTCAGAAACACTGGGAGAGCCACTGGTGATGGGAGCCTGCTGGTATCACAGTGGATTAAATACATGTTAGAGGGGAAGCCCAGATATGGTCATGTGCCTAAGCAATGGTGACACTTGTGGCAACAACAAAATTGTCACCCAAGCCCACCCTGGAGGTTCCAAAACACTCGCTGCTGCTTTCTTGGGACTCATCAGAAAGCAACTGTAAGATATGGGTCCCTTGCTCTGTGCAGGCCAAGCGGCAATAAAAAATACAGCCTGAGGAACCAGCTTGCTGAGTCCCCTCCTCAGGCTTGTTCCTGACCTTCTGCAAACACCACCCCCTCAGGGTGGGCACTTAAAATCCCACCTGGGACATTCCTCTACTCCAACTCTGAGTGTAGCCATTACCAAAGCCTGTTACCAGTTCGAGCACCTTTGATTTTTAGAGGCCAGAGCTTGACAGTGAGAGGTGCCAGGTACATCCATCTCCCCAGACCCCACTACCCCGAGGCTGCTCCCTCTGCAGCTGCCGTGCTGGTCGAGGAGGGTTTACACTAACGCAGGGAGGATACAAGTTTCCACTAACTTCAATTAATTGAAAATGCTGTATATTTATGAAAAAAAGAACACAAGTGTTGCCAGCAGCTGTGACCTGTCTCTATGGCTGTGAAGAACCATCCAGCAATAAACACAGATACTGGAAACCTGCTGGCATGAAGTCTAAATGAATATATTTTCTCCCTAAATGAATATATTTTCTTGGGTAGTATAAGGGGTTTCCTTTCAGTGTATTTAATATACTTTACTGCTGACAAGGGTATAAAAAAAATAGAAAGGAAATTAATTTTATGATTTACTCTATCTCCAAAAAGACTGAGACCAGTTACTGCTGGTCTTCCTGTTAGGAGAGGGGACACAATACTTACAGAGTGCAGTGCCAAGTAACAGGCTACTCCTGACCATAACACAAGTGGCATGTGCTTCTTTTCAGCGCTGGCATGTGATAAATGTAGCTGCAAGACCCCCACCAAAGCAGCTGTGAAAGTCAACCTGAACCCAACAGGAGGTACCTGCCGGCCCCCTTCTTTCCCAAACAACTCAGCCAGCCACCAGCGAGATTTATGGCTTTGAGATTTTGTCACCCCAGCCCTATGACACTACCTACAACAAACGAGAGTGGCATGGCAATTCCCACCAGGAAAAAACATGTGCCACCTTTTCTACTGCCTCACCTCTATTTAAAGTGGGAGAGAAATTAACAGGAACGCACAAAATGGGCAGATCTGGGACCCTGATGCCTCAAAAAGCAATCCTCAACCCTGGAGGGGTCCAAAGGGTTGGGTGGTTTTCCACTGGAGAAGGCAAGTGCTTAGGCACACTTTCTGCATTTCCCTTTTCTCAGGGTCTTGCATGTGAGACTGACAGAGGAGACACCAGCATGACAACAGGGAACAATGTGGGGAAGGATGTCCCTGCGGTTCATGCTTGGTGTTGGCTCTCAGCTCCTTCTCCACCACCCTGCATGTGGAGAGGATCCAGTCTCTGCACAGCCACCACAAAGAGGTCACAGCGGACTTGAGGAAACCAATGGGGCCACATCTGGGCCTGAGGACTAAACCCAAACATTTCCCATCTGCTGCGTACCCAAACTGCCTGCAGCAAGAACCCAGGCACAAGGCGCTGGCACCGCTGCTTCCCCCCAGCCTGCGCCTGCACATGGCTGCGCTCCCTGTCTCCTTGCCAGTGGATGCAGAGTATTTATTTCTCACACTTTTGCAATAGCTGCTGCTTCGTGCCTCAGTTTCCTCACGTAGAAACCCGGAGGGATTTTCTGCCTCCTCTGGGATGTTTTGCCTCCTTGCTGCATGACTCTTGGGGACAGAAACCATCTGCTAGTGTGTCTCTCCAGGGCCACACACAGTGGTGCTCCACAGGACCTGTCTGCTAACATTAAACAGAGCTTTGGATCTGGTTCAGACTACAAATTCACATTAGCACCAGGGCGCATGGCAGACAGGGCTGCAGCAGCCCCAGGTGCTCACCCTGGCCTTCCCAGCCATGGCACTCCTTGGCAGTATGAGCAGGTGGCTCCATAGCCCCCAGCCCTGCATGAACCACAGCAGCAGCCCTCACCTCTGCTGCAGAGGGGTTTGGGCTTGCATCCCCCTTAGCCAGGCTGCTTTGCTTTCACCCCCTTGTTCCTTGCCATAAACCCGCTGCCACAAGGATCCAGACCTGCCCAGAAGACGCTGCCTTTTCTAAAGCTGGAAGACAAAGCCCTTCTTTTCAGTATACCTCAACAGGGAGGAATTAATAATTTTCAATTTCTTTGGATTTTCACATCAGGGGGATTGTTTCTTTTTCTTTTTTTTCTTCCTCAAACATCGTGGGTGGCTTTTCTGCAAGAAGTCAGGGTTGGGAGGAAGGCCCTTATTTATTTACTTCCCTATGGAAAGACTTCAGCTGGTCTCAGTTAAGAATGTGATTTTGCAGCAGGGAGATAATATTCTGAGAGGAAACTCTCTCTCAATGGCATCTGCTCATGGAGGGAGTTTACCCTCCCCAGAGCTGCTGAATAGAGAAGCAGCAAGAAGAAGCCATGACTCCTCACAGCCTTTTCATGTACTATACAGAGATAAATATTTTTGCCTGCAGTTCTGACATTTGCTCATACAGAAAAGATGAAGCCACCCACTGCGTACAAGGTCTGCTCAGCACTGCTGCTCTTTTAAACCTGATTTTTTTTTGTTATTGTTGTTTAAGCTCAATCAGACCACTGAAGCACCATAAGGGCTTTGAAGAACAACACTGAAATTTGGACTTTCCCAAAGTATATGGGAACTTAAAGTTTTAAAGTAGCATTTAATTTCCATTTAAACACTGCTAAGTCCAGGCTGAAAGGGCTGAGATCTCTTTTGCTGTGGTCTGTAGAGCCTCCTGACACACTGCTGGGACCCCCAGCCACCCTCCCCCTGCCATGCTACAGAGGAAAAGGTGACCACAGACAGGTGCTTTTCACCACTCCTTGCAATATGATAATGATCAAATTGCAGGATGGGATATACCCTTATAACTCCATGTGGTCTAATCCCAAGTCCAGCAAGCCACATTCCTCTGTTTCTTTGAACTTTATTTTGTTTCTGTTGTACCCCATCATGACCATTTCCCATTCAGAGGTCTGACACAATCTTTTCAAGTCTCAGCCCACAGAGGATTAAATACTTGGGAACAGCGGGAGCTGGGTGGGTTTGCATGTGATCCCAGGCAGGATCCTAACCCTGCTTACACGCAGCTTCAGTGGGTGTTTTAGCAGCTGGTTGAGTGCCTAAACCAGGTTAAGACCCTGAATTTCTGTTCTGGAGCTGAAACACATCGCCTCATCCAATCGGGCTGTATCCAATCTGTGGATCCATTGAAGGTAAGTATTAACAGGTACACAGGTTTGTAGGGAAAGAAACACAACTAATCACCAAACCACAGTTTGGACTACAACCGCAAGGAGACTAAGGGTAGCAGCTCTGAACATAAAGGCTTAGTTCCTCCAGAAATGCATGGCCTGACCCAAAACAGAGAGCACAGAGTGGAGCACAAAGTTCCAGCAGCTGCACTGAAACATCCCACGGTGTGCTGCTTGCAGCGTTTGTCTTACAGGTGAGCAGGTCAGACCCTCTGAAGCAGTGGAGGAAGCTCACCTCAATCCAGTCCTGCTCCAGGAGAGGGACCATAGCAGAAACATTAGACAGAAAAGAGAAGTCACACCACCAGTACCTGCTCCTCTGTTTTGCAGGCAGTCCCATCATGTATGATTGCACCGTAGGTCCTGCAGACCTACCCATGCTCCACGGGGCTCACACAAGAGCTCATCTCATCGCAGCTCAGGACATCAGTAGTTTGGGTAGTGTAAAAAACTAGCTGCTTAGAAAACCTCCCAGCTGAAATGAGAAAGCCTGCTTTAGGCAGCCCAGGAGCATGGCAGCCACCGAGCGCTGATGTTAAAGACCAAAGGTTTTCCTTCAGAAACCTCTACCGTTACCACATCTTTTTATTTGTTGTGAGTACAAACCTCATTTCAACTTTTGAAGAGTAGGACCTGCTATTTAATATTGCCTTAACTTGCTCCCCTCTCATGCCCTCCTCTATCAACTCTGCAGAAGCAATTATTAAACTTCTGTTTAGTCTCAAGGAAACACTGTGTATTTATTGACCAAGAAGATACACATGCCATGCACCCTGGCTTTTGCTGAATTACAGTCACAACACAGGCTGCTGCCTGCCTTTGGGGAGCTTCCAGAGGCGCCTGGCATCTTTTGGATGCAGTTTGAATGCGCCCTGGGAAACAGATACCCCTCAAAAGCCAGAGCCCAGTCAAGCTCCACCTCTTCTCTCCACCACTGGTTGTAGAGTCACTAGAGCATATTACAATTTAACCCCTCTAACAGAAGTTGTGTTTAATAAAGAAGTTGTGAGCAGAGCTCACTGTACTGTGATTAGAAGCTATTCTAACACAGGCACAATGCTACTGATGCAAGGGGAGGATAGTATTAAAACATAAACACCCGTAGCACAGAAGTGCTTATGAACTGGATGTCTGGGTGCCAAAAGGACAGGTGAAGAGATGCCTGCCCTTCCCTTGGCTGCAAATTCAGGAAAAAGAGCTCAAACTTGGAGGACTAATTATGGTCCTTGTAAGCCAGCTATAAAAGGCAGGTATTTATACTAGTTTTCTTGCTGTTGGCTTATGGAAATACAGCTGCTAGGAGAGAAGTGGTCAGCTTTCTCTATTACTTTTTTGCTTCTCTCCCTGATGGGCAGTTAAGGCTACAGAAAGCAAAAATTTCTTTTCAGAAGGTGTGTTTGTTTATACTACCACTATATTTATCCTTCAGAGCAGCAGATAATCCCCGCTTTTATCTTTGTCAGTTTTGCAAGCTGTAGAAATACATGATCTAGCAGCCCTTAGAAAACCATGTCCAGGGCTTAGTTTACAGGTCTTTCCAAGAGAAATAATCACATACCTGTAATGGGAATAGGCTGAGAAAGCATGTTCCTCTGGTTTTCTTCATCAGCTACTACTGGTCTGGCCTGCTTCTTGCTAGGATCAAGCTGAAGCCTTATTTTAAACTAAGAAGGCTCTAAAGAGAAATAAGAACTTCAGATTTTTTTTTTAAAGACAACTTTGAAGAAAAATAAAGGACTTGAGAAATCATAGCCTAAGAAAAACTTTCCCCAGCTGTTTTCTCACTCTCTCTTTAAGAAAGCTTCACTTAAAAGATCTACCTGCCTCAGGTGCATAAAGTTTGCTTTCAGGTACTCCTCCTTGCCTGATGGAGGGAGAGCACTGTGTGGTGGGAGCTGTGTGAGAATGGACATGGCTGTGAGATATTCTGTGGGTTGGGCTTTTCTTTCCCTTTGAAAACATAATTCTGTTGGCTCTGATCGTGTGTCAGCTTCCATTTAATTCCTCTCATGTGAAAGCAAAGCACAGAACAACTGATGCAAAGCTGCCACACAGGGTTATCTTCATGTGCTTGTGTCCCGTCCCACCAGAGGCAGCACACAGTGTTGGCAAATATTGTCCTGTGATGGTTTAGTGGCCCTCTGTAATTTCTTTTTTCTCTGGCTGCCTAAGGGGAAGGAGCATGTTTCTCTTCCTTCTTGGCTGTAAGAGAAGCAGAGGCAAGGATAACTCTTCTGCCTGGCATTGTTTTCCTGTGCAGCATCCTGTGATCAGCTTTCTGGCTGGCTCAAGAACAGCAGATGTGAGGGGAGCTCCTGCCTGGCTGCATGAGAGGCACTGGAGGCACTAGAGACACAGGTTGAGTATCGCTGTAGCAGATGATTTCTGTGACCTGTGAGAGCCATCAGCTGTTAGGGAGGTAAAGCGTGCAGGCAAGATTTAAACAAAGATCCAGCACCAAGGTCTATTCAGAACAGCATCTGCAGCTCAGCCAGCTGAGATAAAATAACAGGGTTCATCAGCTCTCAGGTTTCAGGGCTTCAAGCTGACCACAAGCCAGAGGCAGGAAAAATGTCCCCTTGCGGAAACTGCATCTTCCTTCAAAGCCACTGGAGCTGCAGGTCCTGCTGACAGGATGCTGATCCATTGCTCTACTCAGGACAGATGTTGGGCTGTGATGAGCTGGGAAGCAAAACCATCCCTGCCTCCTGCTACACAGCAAAGGGTTGATGTCAGGGGAAGATGAGTCCCAAGGCAGTCTGTGATCTCCCCGTACCACCCTCTGTGGTGGGCTAAGCACCATGGGAAGGTCCCTGCTGAGCCACTGCCTGAGCTTCATCTCCTAGTTCCCCTGGCACACCAGGGTACAAACAGGGCTCAGCTGTGCTGCTGCTTTTGGGTAAAGAGTTATCTTGGTTGGTTTTGGCATCTTTTCACAACTTTACATTTCTTCATCAGCCCATGTTCCCCCCTCTCAGTGAAAAGCATTTCACAGAATCGCAGATCTGTAGTGGTTGGAAAGGACCTCTGGAGATCGTCTAGTCCAACCCCCCTGCTAAAGCAGGATCACCTAGAGCAGGTTGCACAGGATTGTCTCAGCTTTCCTTACGCATTGTTACTTTGGGGCAATTCCAGGAAAGCTAAACACTGAGGCAAAACTGAACACCTTACGGGAGAAGACAGAGGCAAAAAAATCACAGCCTTAGAAACCCAACTGCCTTCACTGCAAATGCACAGAAAGCCACAACGGCGCCGAGAAAGGAGCCACCCTGCTCGCTGGCTCTGCAGCACCCGGTGCGTGAGGCACCACCATAGCGCAGTGCTCACTGACGAGCAGCCGCAAATGGGGTATGACACGTGCACGTGTCTGTTCCAATTATCTCCCTGCTTTGAGTCCAACTTTATGCATAAAGGCTAGAAGAGGGATCAAGTGATAAGTAGCACCTTAGATTTGTATAATTAAATCAGCTTCCCCAGAAAGTTGCCTGACAAAATGTGTTCTAAGGAAAGGGGAAATAAGGAATGCTGCACATCCCTAAACCGCTTTGTTTTGCCAAAAGATTTCATTATTTAAGGCTTAGCGAAAGAAGGGGGTGAAGGCTTTCTGCCAGGGGAGTCCTCTTGGCCTGCGTTCAGCTTCCAGTGCCTTAAAGAGATTTGATGTGGCCATTGGGAGAGTGTCAGCTCCTATTGCTGTTATGCCCAAAGCTTGGCAAGGAGGGGAAGGAGAGGAGGGGAGGCAGATGAGAGCCTGGGAGCACAAGTACAGGCTCAAGAGAGTGCAGCAGCGCTAGAAGTTCAGAACTCAAAGCTTCAGCCACAGGCATTGAAGCAGAGGGGAAGTCCCCACATGCTATCCACACAAGTACACTGAAGTGCAAGCGAGATCCCCTCTTCCTCTGCTATAGGAAAGAAGGTATGAAGTCAATGTACAACATGTTCTTTTTTTGCATTCCAATAAAAACTGATGATTAAGGACCATCAGGCTAAGATAAATCTCTTGACCTTGCAGAGGCTCGTGTCTACACCTAGACTGCAAGAGCAAAAGCCCTCTTTTTGGCTGTGATGGGGGCACATTTAATCCACACCAAAAGCTTGTTACTGGGTCTCTTCAAGCAGTATTTCTCCCTGTTTCTACCTCTATCATTAAGCCTGACCACTGGTGTGCCTCATTCATTGCCTCTCTGTACAGATGAGCCTTGGACTTTTGCACTAGCGTCAGAGAAAGTGCCTGGCAAGATCAGAGAGCAAAGCAAGCTGACAGCTGGCACAGCTGGCAAACCAGCCTGCAGCCACCAGCAACATGCAGTTTCTCAACGCAGAGCCAGAACACAAAAAACACAACAACAACAACAACAACAAAGCCTCAGGATTTGCAGGTTTAAGTAATTTCTATGAAAAAGTTTGTAATACGCTCAAGAGTCTGTAATAAAGCTGATATTGCTAATACTTCAGTCTGATGGGCCCTTTAAATCCTTCTGAAAGCACAGATTGAAGTGGCACAGTACTGTTTATCATCTGGGACATGCAGATCATCGGATGCTTTGTAAGATCTGTGTTACGAAGTAGAAGCTCAGTGCAAACAAAGCCAGTAACTCTCATCAGGGTTGAGGTAGTGGTGGTGGTGGTAGTGGTGTCTGTTTGCTTTGAAAGAGAAACAAGGCTGTCTTTACTTTCCAAGCTGGAGGAATGGCAAGTGTTAAGAACACATGGTTCTTCAAGATACCAAAAGGACCTAAACACACACAGAGGAATACCTGTAGCGTCAGGCAGAATTACCTTACTGATATTGGTTAGTTAGCAACTCGGGCACAGGGGTTTAAAAAAAAATAAATTACATTACCCTCTTGGAAAAGAAATTAAATACCCTAGTCTCTATTTACTTAAGATTCCTAGGAATCTTCCTGGTCTTTCTTTGGGAAATGCTCTGTGATAACTTTAACCGAGAAAGGACTGAGCAAAATGAGATGTGACATGAGAATCTGGTCTTTCATCCTGAAATTAGATCTACCTCCTTTAGTGCCATGTGTAACACTTGGCAGCAGGAGAGGTCTGCTTAAGGGCAGCCGTCTGTCTGCTCCAGGCAACTATAGTGCAGGAACTGCAATCATCAACATTTGCATTCTCCAAATTCCTTTGTTGATCTCCACTGGGATAATACTATAGTTATTCTTTGTTTGCAAATATAGATACTTTACCAGACTAATTAGTTGGGAATCACTTTAAACTGAAGCCACATGACATAATCTGAGCTGTTTTTTTAACAGTGATGAAAAAGTGACCTTCGCTCTGTAAACCATGGGCACAAATGATTTGTGTCCAACAGATGGAATGATGAAATAAGGTTAAATGCAAAATCCAAAAGCTTACTGTGAGTAACATGGGTTACTGTGAAACCAATTTCCAAAAGAGCCCCATATGCTCTTGGTTCCACAGTACAGATGGAGACACGGGGGCTCACAGAGATCACTGCTGGAATTAACTCCAATTAGCTGGAATTAACTTCACGGCCATGAAGGCCAGCGCTCATTCTAAAAAGTGGCCAAAACGTTTTAAAACCTTCTACAAGTACTATACTGTGTCCTCCATGTGAGAATTTCCTAGCATCCCAGATGCTGCTTAGATGTGACTGCTTTCCCATGCTACTTGTGTGATTAAGAACTGAGTAAGGATGGGTTTCAGTGGAGGAATTTTTAAATAGAGCCCTGAAGTATCTGAGTAATTTTTAAATCAGTGGGACTTGAGATCATGTACTTCATATACAGCTGAAGTAGGGCTTGGCCAAGACTAGTTGAGCCAGGCCACACCCAAACTGCACAGAGCATCTCTGTCTGGTGATGCTGAAATTGGAGATGTGCAGCCTACTGCTAATATAAGACATTTGCTCAAAAGGGTGGTTTCATCCCACCTGAGGGCTACCACATTGCATTGCTGTTTCCTAAGACTGACAGGCTGCCAGCGGAAGAGGTGCTCAGTCACTCAGGAACAATTAATTGATGACACTAGCAATTATGCCCTGGATTGATAACCTTGCTTTTCAGGTTCATTCAGAGGTAAGAGATAATGATATTGCATCATGCTCTTTAGTTATGGCAGGACTTGATTTGTGGCCTTTGTAGAAACTAATAGAAGTTCAGCTCGACAGTCTCAAAAGCGAAATGATCAGAGAGGATCATAATTTCTGCACAGAGGTGGTGAAAATCTCCATTGCAGCGATTCTGTTCTGTGCATGTTTGCAAGTTGAAAGTGGTTTTGGTTGTTTTTTTTAAATGGCAATATTTAGGAGAAATGCTTTTTTTGGCAGAATAAAGTATACATACCTTTATTCTGCAGGTATGAAGGTATGAAGCCAATGTACAACATGTTCCTTTTTTGCATTCCAATAAAATTGATGATTAAGGACCATCAAGCTAAGACAAATCTCTTGACCTCGCAGAGGCTCATGTCTACACCTAGACTGCAAGAGCAACAATATTATGGGATGGTTAAGATCTGTATGCCTACATGAAGTTGTATGGGGGCATCTCTGGGCCAGAAGTACCACACACAAACAGCGACCAAGCTCCCTGTTGCCAAGTGTGAATCAGAGGGTATAGCTAGCTTCATTTAAAAAGTGGCACCGCTGTTTTTCTTGCAGACTTTCCTTTCTGGCATTTTATATACTAACATACATATGTTATAAGCCTAACACAGCAGCGAAGAAATCTGGAAAGGTGATCAGTGGCTGCTTTGCTGAGAGAGCACCGCTGCACTGAGTTCAGACTGAGAACCTGGGTCAGCAATCAGCTCTGTCCTGTACTTGCACACCTCCAGCTCATCAGAACTGGGGTTAAGGAGAAGGTTTCCATGCTCCTATGATAACAGCAATAACCTTAAGAATAAAACCTGATCGCTGGGCCTGAGAACAGCCACTTGAGGTTACTACCTGCCTCCCCGATAAAGGCTTAATCGGTATTTCAGCAAGCAGCGCAATGCAGGCCGGGTCAAAGAAAAATGTAATTCAGTCCAAGCCTGAGTAATGCCCCAGCACCTAAGCTGCAGCACTAAGAACAAAATGGAAACAGTGTGATTTGCACCCTCAAAGGCTGGGATGGCACCGTGTAACCTATAGGTACCTGCTGTAGCAATCAGGGGAAATGTAATGGGATTTAAATTGATAAAATGAGTAAACCAGAAACCCTGACCTCTTCTGTATAAGCCATTGTGCTGTATTTAATGTACTTGCGGCTTGTAGTTTATCAGGTGTCCTAGACAGTATTAAAGTATAAAAAAAGACCAGAAACTCACACTAAGGATACCATGCTTACTGGTTTTTACACAGAATTTGTAGATTGTAGGCTTTAGTGTTAGGCAGTTTTTTATTTAGAAGAAACTGAGATGTTTGATCCTTGATGAAAATGATTGTTTTCTTTGAAAATTATTATATCACAAAGCAAAACTTAACGAGAAGAAGAAAATAAATGAAAATCAGGCAGATGACCCAGCAAATGATACAGTAGACCTAACAGCCTGTGACTGAGTCAGGCACTGCAAGGAGAGAGGCTAAGATTCTCTCTAAAAAATCCAGGACTCAGTTTTCCTCCTCCTGCCCATCACTGATCTTGTTGATCTCACTGTGAGCGTCTGTAGCTGTCTCCCATCTACCTTCCCATATAATTTCAGGCTATCCTAGAAACGGAAATGAGAAACAGAAGTATAGAAAGTTGTTCTGCTGCACGTGATATGCAAAACAACTGACCACTCATGTAGGATCTCTTCATGACTTCAAAGAACGGCCAGAGGGCTTAGCTCCTCTCATCCATCCCTGTCAATGGAAAATCAGGGGTATAAGCAAGGTATACAGGGTATACAAGAGGCCTTGCAAAATAAATGGGAGAAAGCCTGAATGATTTCCATGTGTATAATCATCACTACAGACTCAGGGCCGAAAAATTCACACAATACATGCATTCCAACTGGAATATACATCTGCAGTGTAACTCACCCACCTCACATACAGACGGGAAATGAGGTTTTTCCAGTGTCTGAGTGTAACAAGATAAAGCAGCTGAGTTTAACCCTATAAACACCAGCACTTGAGCAGAAAGAAAGAAGCCCAAAGGACTGTTCACATGCTTACTGCATCTTGTTGAATCAGGGCCTTAATCTAGTTGGCAGATATTTTTACCTTTTGGCAGGGGAATAAAATGGCTGGTCTGGGGCCAGCTTCTGACTGTGGCATGGTTATTATCTTCTGAGTTTCTTCACACAGGATGACAGCCTCATTATTACCAGGGAAGGCAGATCTACATATAGAGGGGACACACGAATATGGGGGCAAAGAGTGTCTCAGGTCCAGCCCATACACCACCAGGGCATGGAGGACCTGTCTGGGACACTCAGATCTGCTGTCGCACACCACATGCAGCTCTTTTGGGGCTATTCAAGTTAGAAATAGCAGAAACACAAGGACCCTCAGGACTATGCCTGAGGAGACTTTCTATATTTTGACCATGAAGAGGGAGGCAGCTCAGACTGTACAGGTACCTAACCAGCTGACAAGAGCCAGAAACCACAGCCTGGATTCACAGACACAGCAACAAACCTCTGTACAGAACATCACTAATGGAATGCCATGTGCCTTACGTCTAGCACCATGACACACCAAGTTTCTGGGGGCCATGCTGTGGTGGTTTTGGCCCTAACCAAAGGCCAAATCCCCACCAAGCCGCTCGCTCACTCCCCCCTTCAGCCGAAAAGGGGGAGAATATAGATATTGGGAGGCTTAGGACTTGAGATAAGGACAGAGGGATCACTCTCCAATTAGTGCAATGGGCAAAACAGACGCAGCACAGAATAAAGGAAAGAAAAAGGTGATTTATTACTACTTACTACAACTACTACACCCAGTGAACCGGAACGAGATAAGAAGCGGCCAGGTCTTCAAGCACCTTCCCCCCACCCCTCCCTTCTTAGCAAACTTAAAACTCATCCCGATTTTACTCCCTTCTTCCCCCCCCAACATGGCGCGGGGAGGGGCAGGGAATGGGCAGTGGGGTTCCGGTGATTCCCAACAAGCTGCTTTTCTTCCCCAGATCTTATCACTTCTACTTCCCCCCCCCACCCCTCGCCTCTTCGCACTCATGACT
>VZTU01008116.1:35813-121442 GCA_013400835.1 Zapornia atra
CCTCACCACAGGCCTCTCAGCAGGACTCTCCCCTCCATAGGGTGCTGACGTCCGGGTCCAGAGCCCCCGGCCTGGTCACCCGCACAGTCACAAGTCCCTTGGCAAACCTGCTGAGGCGTGGATCAATCTTCACAGGGCATAGTTGTCTCTGCTCCCCGTCCTCGTCCATGGGCTTCGGGGGGACACCCGTTTCACCATGGACTCCCCCACGAGCTGCAGGGGAAACTTTCTCTTCAAATTCTTCATCCCCCCCCTCCTCCGGGCCTGGCCTTGGCGTCTGTGCAGCTTGTTACATCTTCTCACTCCCGCTCCGGTGGCAAAGTGTGCCTGCCAGCAGTTTTTTTTCTCCTATATGTGATTCACAGAGGCGCTATGACCAGCTCTGATAGGCTTGGTCTCAAATCTGGCCTTGACTGTACCAGTGTTTTTCAAAACATGGGGGTTGCAGAGAGCTGTAACTGCAGCCTACAAGAGCCACTGAAGCAGCAGTTACACTCAACTGCAACACATGCCAAAAAAAAAACCCACCCAAAAGTTGATGGGAATTTCCCAAGTCCTTGTCCCTTAGTGAGCGCTTCAGATTTCCAGTTTGTTTCATACCCCTGAATGAACACATCCCTGTGGATGGGACAGGGGAGTATCACATTTTCAGAGGACACCACCAAAACACAGCTATTCTGTAGTTGGAGGGAAGATTATAAACCTGCCCCCTAGCCCCAGCTTAGAGCTGCTTGGTCTCATGTCTTTAATGAGGAATGCATCAGATTTAGTCTTTGCATAATAAAGAGGAAAATTCTCATCGAAGGTATCCGTGATGCTTAAAGGGACACCCAACAAACTGTCCTGACAAGCGGCTCTGCTGGCTAGACAGAGCTAATCCTTTCAAATAATTTTACTGAACCAAAAAAGCATAAACAGCTTCCACGCCAGGGAAGTTCCTGTGTGAGTGGGGCATGATGAGAACTAAGGGGTCCAGCCTGAAAATGCTGTCTGGCACAGCACTTACAAAGACAGCAAGGTCATGAGTCCCATGGGATGACATGTAGGAAGCTGCTTGTTTACAGTGTTTTGCAAATAAGATTTGCAGGACTAGACTAAGGACATACGCATCCCTTAAATGTCAAAGCTGTTCTGATGCTCTAAAACCTGTTCAATACGTGTGGAAGCTAGCCTGGAACCTCCTAAGGGTTCTGGAAAATGGAGGAAGATTAAAGTGATAATTATCATTGCACCTACCCATAGCTCTGTGCCTGGGGGACACAGGAGGTGGGCATGCTTTGGTTCTCTCTACAACCTGATGTATCCCCGCAGAAACAACAGCAATGCAAAGTGTCTCACTGCAGACAGGGCAGGAACAACCACCAGGGTTGGGATTTCCAGGCTTTTTGGCATCTTCACTGTTGGGTCCCTTCCCTTTCCATAGTCCTCACTCAGGATGGAAGTTCCTCTTTTTATAAAATGGTCTCAGAAATTGTGCAACTCTGCCGAGCTATTATACAGTAATTCTGGCACCATTTTTAAGAATATACTAAATTAAATTGTTAACTATACTCCTGAAATACTTCTTTTTGAAAGACCATTTCTACCTCATACCATTTATTAATCTCAGCTGCACTGAATTATTAAACCGAAGTCCTCAATTATTCCCACCACTAAAAATACCAGTGTGGCTTTCAGACCCATATTTCTACCATCTACGGTAATGCATTCTTCATTTTAATTACTGGCACCATATTTTGAAAGACCAATGCCTTATCTTTGCAGGATATTTGTCAACCTAAAAAAAGGTTGACAAGTGAATAAAACATTAGGTGTGACAATGTCATGGTTCAGCCCCAGCCGGCAGCTGAGCACCACGCGGATGCTTGCTCACCCCTTCCCCAGCGGGACGGGGATGAGAATGAGAGGGCAAAGGTAAAACTTGTGGGTTTCTGTAAGGACAGTTTATTGGGAGAGCACAAGGGGAGGGAAACAACCACAGGACTTAGAATATACAAGGCTTCTGATACACAATGCAGTTTCTCATCAACAACTGCACAACTTAGATCATACTGCTCAGACCCGTCGTGAAGCCACATTGTCCCTGAGTTGCACACCCTGGATCCATGCCACCCCTCCCCAACAAGCCCCCTTTTATGCTGAGCATGAGTTCATATGGTACGGAATACCCCCTTGGTTAGTTTGGGTCACCCATCCTGGCTGTGTTCCCTCCCAGCTTCTGCTGACAACTCTATCCCAGCTGAACCCGGGGCAGACAAGCACTGCCCTGGCAAACATGGCAAACAAAAGACACATCAAAGTGAAGTAACAGGAGGAAACATCAGTTGCTTCTCCTGCTGCAGGCCTGCCTTGCTCACGACACCTCTCTGGTGTTCATTACCACAGGGGGACTGAACAGAAATTTTTCTGTGAAGGGAAAAGAAATTCTTTGGAAGAAAAGAGTACATTTGTGGAATAAAAGGGTAACAGGGGTTCCCCAGCTAAAATTACTAAATGAATAAATGAAGATCACTTCTGATCAAAACCACAAAAGACATCCAAACAGCAACCTCAGCCCAAAGTAAGCCTTGCCCGGCTGATGGCTCCTAACAATGAACTACTGCAGACCTCTGATTGCCATGACTTTCTGATCAAAGAGAAGATACTTTGTCATGAAAATCCCATTCTCAGGTCTGTCAATGATCTAGCTGGTGGAGGCCCACCATACAAACTCCTCTGTGCCAGCATACAGGAATGATAACCAACTCGGGGAATAATAGGAGTGTGTCTTCTGTGTGACCCAACCCGTTTCTGAGCACTCCACTGACCTGCCAGCTGGTCAGGGCAACTAACAAGGTCTTTTTAGAAAAGCAAAGGGTTGGTTGTGACATGGGGCTGGCAGCTGTGGTAGCTTTTCTCTAACTAGAAGAGAGAATTTAAAAAAAAGACAGCACACAGTGATGAAGGGTCCAGGAAAAATATACTGGTGTGTGAAAATAGATGTCTTTACCTTGGTTAGTAGTCAGGGCTGATGCCCCTCATGCTACATGTTCATTTTTGCTGCCCAGGCCAGCTCCCTGTGTCAAAGTCCCTTGTTGGGCTGGCACACCTGCACGCCAGCTGTGCCACCCCATAGTTTTACGGTGTGGGCACTGCTGTGTGGGAAAGCTGGCTTTAGGTTCCCTAATGTAATTCCATTCAAGTTGGAGCACATGTGAAGAGACACAGCACTACATCCTCAGCATCCTAAAGTCAAACACAGTAATGGTCTTTCTTCCTCAGGAAGCAATGTATCGAGCCGTCATCTTTTTAAATTCACCTCCACCTAGTACAAAAAGAGCCATTCTTTTTATGTCTAGCTTCTTTCCTATTTGTGTGCTTTTGATTTCACTACTTGTAAAAATCCTTGGATCAACAATGACTTCAGCAAATAGAGGTAAAGCGGAAAATGCAGGGAAGACTCTAGAGACCACACTGGTAGGGTTTTTCCCTTACACGACAAATGACGTTTTACATTATACCTCTCATTCCCCTTCCAACCTTTGCAATAGGAAGAGACAAACACAAGCCCAGCTGCACACAGCCAACATCTGACAGGGTCAAAAACTTTTAACCCGCAGCGTATGCAGCTGCACGAAAGGTGCTATGAAAAGTAGTTTCCTGGAACCGCTACCACCAGAAGGATATTCTGGAGATGATTTATCTAGAGGGCCCGACAGTTTTTCAAGCTAATCTATTGCCAGCTGGAAATGCCGGAGTAGCCACCCCTGAGGCTGAACCGCTACTGCAGTCTGAGCAGGAGTGGTACAGGATGGGAAATGCAACTTTCTCTCGTGCCACACTCTGTCAGCCAGCTTCAGTTTTGAACTACAGCCACCTCCTACAGGCACGAGAAGGGATCATAAACCTTTGCCTCTCTGGGGTTACTGGATCTCCTCAGCCATCTGTGGCCTTCAAGGGTAGGGCTGCAAGATTAATTAACTCACTTTACCTGTTGCCCTGTTTATTTAGCATTGGGCTGAGAGACTGAATTTTGACAGACAGACATAATCGTGTTTCTGAGTAATTCTAGGCTACCAGTGAAGAGCAGAAAAAAGGTAAATACTTGAACTCTCCCTCTGGCTCTTCTTTTCTAGGGGAAAAAACAAGGAGAGAAGAAACAGACCTTGTCCCACATACATGGAGAGGTCCTTCCATTCACCAGTGCCGTGCCCTTTACACTGAAAGACTGTCCAGCTAATTGCTTTCAATGTGCTGCATGAGAGCTTGCACCAGAGTCATGCTGAGGAACTAGTTACTAGAGCTGCTCTGAACAATACCAGAAACACCTTCTTTTGCTGGGATCAACGTTCCTGTACATGCCTGGTACCGCTGGTAAGCTCACAAAAGCCATGTGTTTTTAACACTGTGCTCTCTTGTCCAGTCTCTGCATTTCTATGTAGTTCTGCCCAAAACTTCGGTTTGCTTCTCATTTTAAAAGAGGACAAGGAAAATCAAAACACAGCATGCATATGAGCAAGACCAACATCTGTGAAGACAGGAAGTAGGGCTGAATTATTCAAGGACCATCAGTTGATGATTCAATACAGAAAGATCCCCCTTCACAATTCATAATCTTATGCTGAAGAAGGTGTATTGCATTTTTATTAATGAAAACAGCTCTTAATGTTTATACACACATTAACTATTCCACCTGTATTTAATGGCCACTACTGCACTACAGGAGCAGGAGGACGACATCATCTTCCAGACCTTGCCTCTGGGGCAACAAAACTACCCAGGCCCTTAATGTAATGTGGTTGATCAACTCTTTTTAATTTATATCCCACCACCTCCTAAAGCCCTGTCTTTCATTCTGTGCTGCTGGAGTTAGAGCCCCACTGCAGTCCTTAGAAGTGGCTCTCTGCTATTCAGTGCAGTTGGCTTTTGAATGAAACATGAGGTTCTTTAGCACCTCAGGAGGCTGAGCATGCTTTAACAGCCCAGTCCCAGCCCCAGCACAAGGGCTGCCTTTTAATTCCAGTTAAATAAATTCAGTGTTGTTGGTTTTGCCCCTGCTCAGGGGGGAGGGGAGTGGGGGAAGTGGGGGGTGGTGTTAGTGGGAAAGTCAAAACAGATCTCAGGCAAAGGGAAAAATAATAAAGCAAGCCCATAAATTAAGTCAAGCAAGAGTATCCTAGGAACAAGAAAGAGCTCATGCAGACGAGGCAAACCATGCCATGCATAGAAAGCAAATCCCCGCTGCCGGTCCTCCCTCATGTCATTCCAAAGAAGCAATTCTCTATGTGAAGTGTTTGTGACCATGCTGGAAACAGAGGGGCCCTGGAAAAATAATTAAGAAATAAATTCCACTATTCGGTGGCATTTGTTCCAAAGGAGACAAAGTGTCTTTTGTGAAACATTCTGTCCAGAAGCCTTGCAGGGTTTGAACTGCATCCACAGACTCCACTGGTATTAAACCTAAAGTGAGATCTTATTGTTTGCCTTTCCTTTTACTACTGAATGTCCAAATAGAACTTAAAAATATCTGACTAATCAGCTAGGTCTGAGCTGCATTTCTTTATTATAATTAATTACATATTACATATAATTAGCCTTCTATCTTAACAGAAGAGTACCACAGAAAGTAAGAGGGGGTAAGGTGCTTAAACACAGTGAGGAGATTATCCCTAGACTCTAGCAATAAGCCCCTGCTCTTTCATCATATGAAGTCATATCAAGTCTGTACTATTGTTTGCTAACTAACATGTATTATGTAAAGATAAGACTTTTAGGAGGAATTAAGCCCCTTCCAAAAGTCCCTTCCAGTTCAGGAGGGTTTGGAAACTTAGCTAATGTAACACCTTACAAAACTCCCAGCTAAGCATCTTTATGTTTACTTTCTTTCCTCAGAAACTCTGAGAAGTCAAAATAGACAGATCACACTACCCTACACATTGCGGGAGATGCTGCCGCATCGCAGGGTGAAAACCAAGCGCAGGCTGATTTACAGTTATTAACAGATATTGCTGGGGCAGGAATTGCTTCAGCAAAGGTCCCAGGAAAAAGGTCAGATTACTGGAAGTGTGTGATCCTTCTTTTCTTTTCTTTTTTTCTTTTTTTTTTTTTTCCTCCCTACTGAGGAGGGTGGTAAGTACAAGTTACCTGTAAAATCTAGCTAAAAATCACTGTTTCAGCAGGGTCCATTAGCAGAGGATGCCTCATCATCATCTTGCCTTTCTCCTGGGAAGGAGAAATGGGAGGGAAAGGATGAGCTCTGTATGCAAAACAAAGTAGAGAATGGGAAGGAGCCGAGAGACCAATTAAGCACTGCACACATGTAGGCTCCCTGCATGGCAGCTGACCTACAAAGGATATTCAGTGTAGACAAAGAGCTGCATGTTGGACTGATAAAGTAGCTGGATGCAAAAGCAATGCAGCTCTGTTGAGGGGGGTAGATTACCCTCGCATTAACTCTATTATAAAGAGATGATCAATGCCTCATCAATCAAGGCAGATGTATCGGCATAAACACCCAGATCCAGCACCACTGCCTTGCATACGGTTGGTAATAGTTCACAACACTTTACATGCAAAGGGAAAGGGCAGTTTCCAGAAAATATCTTTCATTGTATTTGCAGTTATGCAGCTGACAGAAGCCTGAAGAAAACTCCCTCTGGAAAATCCAGTTCACCTGCCACCCTGTGAGAAGGCAGAGCTTAAATAGGCCTCTCTCAGCTTGCAGGTACTGGGGGATAGGTCTATTTTGCTCCTTCTCCTCCTACAAACATGCTTGCTTTTTCCTGCTGGGAAGAAGGCAGTAAGTGATGGGGGGGAAGGGGTAAAAGAGGCAAATGAGGATGTGAAAATTTGCAGTTCTGTGCGTGGCTTGTTTGCAAGTGAGCACTGAAGCATGTCCCTAGTCAGACACATCATGGTGAGTGAAAGGAGCTCTTATAAGAATAATAACCTTTTAAAGTCTATCATGAGAGACATAATCTGAGTTCAGATTCATGATTTTTAACGTATTACATGGGCAATAGCATACTTTCTAATCTTCCCCCTCCACCTCATATGAAGATATGCTTCCGCTCCCTCTTCCTCCTTTTCAAGCCAGGGATACTGGAAGGATGAGCCTTTTGAGACTGTTTACTTCCACAGAAATATCTAATAAAAATGCAATGACTGGAAACTGTGAAGATAGAGCGGTCTGAGGGACAGGAAATTTAAAGACACAAATACGCAAAACTCCTTGAGATGCTGCCAAGGCAGCAATTTCAGAAGGAAAACAATGCTGAGTAACGTAATTTCCCCCAGTAACTGCGAGTCATTCAGCAACCTTGAATTAAGCTCGCACCTCTGCTGTCTCTGCACCACCTCATGAGAGAGGAATGAAAGCCTTTATCAGCAGTACCAAAAAAAAATGTATCTCCAAACAGCATAAATATTAGAAGCCCCCAGTTAAAACCAGGGAGCTGGCAGCTGCCCCACAATGATTAATGGGTTCACACATCTCCCCGTGCCCTGGCTCAGCCGCGCTGAGCTAATGTTTGAGAATTTCATAACCTGAGCTTCCCCTTTGCTTTCAAAGACATAGCCACGGCTGTCCAGTGATTTCTCCAAGAGACAGGTAAAATGAGACTTTGGTTTCCTCTTTCTCACTTCTCTTTCCTGAAAACATCCTTAAAACTGGGGCATTGAGCAGGGACTGCCAAATCGCTGTAGCCAGTAAGACACCGTGCACTGAAATAACAACTGAACCTTCACAGTAAGGAGGGGATTAGGCAGAGAAATTTGTTTTCATAAAAAAGCAGGACAAGCAGCACAAGTGGGTGATGGTCTGATAATAAAGAATACTGTACTACTGCTTGGAAAAATTCAGCATAAAAAAAAAGGAGACAAATAGGCAGGGGCTGACACTCCATGTGGCAATATGAACCTCCCAGGGCAGACACGCTGGCTTCAGCAGCCTGCATGAACCCATGCACCAGCCCAGCTCCTGTTCAGCTGCAAACACATGTGCATATTTAAATGCATCTACATGCCTAATTGAGACATGCAAGGGAAAGAAAAGGGAAACTAGCAGAGGCCTGAAAGGTGCCAGTAATGACAGAGTCCCAATTAACAACTGAAGGGAGAGCTGGTCCATACCTTTACTGCTATAAGTCTAGTTGCAATTTGTACCCTTGAAATCAATTTCTAATTTGCAATGACAAATTAACTGGCTTCTTTTGATGCTTGACTTCAGAGTCATTGAAACACGCTACTAATTCAACCCTGGAGGCAGATTCCCACATTAAGCCTCAAAATAGGCACCACCTCTCACCCTGCAGAAGGTCCCATCAGTGGGTACTGGGTCAGATGTCCAGGAATTTTCAGTCCTTAGTCTCTCCTGGGGTAGCTATCTAGAGCTGGCGAAGGTCATCCAGAGTGCTGGCACAATGGCTTCGTGCCTAATAATCCACCAGGGTCTTTGATCACAGACAGCTTTGCCTCTGCAGTTTTCTGGGACTTTCAGCAGCAGGTTTGTGAGTACCACTGCACTACAGACAGGGCAAGCACCCGCATTTATTTACACTTTGCAGCAAAAGGGACCAAAGTAGCAGGAGATCAACCAACCTCCTAATGCCACAAACCATGTCAGTGCCTCAGCTCAGGCTCTGCCGTACTGGAGAGAAACTCACCCCTCCTCAGTAAGCCACAGAGCTTGGAAAAAGCTCAAGAACCAGGAGATGCCTTGGGCTGCTGTGAGTGAACATGTGGGGCTCCACCACACTGAATTCAGGGCAGTCACAGCTGTACAGCACACAGAAACTATCAGTTGCAGGTACATACGTAGATTCAGCCAAGTATCTCTGCATGGCATATTTCTGCTGCAAAAAAAAGACCACCTAGTGTATTTAATACCATTGCATATCTATTAAATACAGCCACAGAAAGGGTGCTAATTGCTTTTCCATTCACCAGTTATAGTCACTACTGCTGGAGGCAGTATATTCAACACAACGTGAATTCATGTTTAGGAAACAGAGCTGCTTCCGGAAGCCTCCTGCATTTTAATTACCACCTGGATATATGTGAACCTCTGGTTTATAACAACGCTACTGTTTCAGTTGCCTTTCCCACTTTGGAGATTTTTACTGTCAGCCATGTCTTTTAATGGTGGTGGCAGTGCTGCTCAGGTGCTCCACACATAGCTGCAGGCATGACTACAGCAATAACGAGTACCAGAGCAGCCCTAAAGTGAGCTTGAAGGGGTGTCGCAGGCACTCACAAGGGAAAGCTCAAAGCCTGTCCCAAGCACTTGGGGTGAGCAGCACCAGAGAGGCTCACTGTTCTGCTGGGGAGTCTCAGCAGGTCATCTCCACTTTGTGCCACATGCTGAAATTTCCCCAGCATCTTTGTCTTCCACAGCGTCTGTTTTGCAGCCCATCCATCATCTGAGAAGCAAGGTGTGTGGGGGGGATGGGACAAGGAGCAGGGAAACAGTCAGCCCATATAGTATGCATTTTGCAAGGGGGTGAAGGCAGAGGACGCAGGCAGAGCTGCAGGAAGCTTCCCCGGTGGATGGAGCAGGGCAGGGAGAAGGTGGCAGGGCAGTGCTGGTGAGTGGAACACAGCTGGGGACAAAGGAGGCCAGCGTGCTCATTTGTGAAGGTAGCCTTTGTCTTACAAGCTCAAGCCTGGGAAGAACATCTCAGGAGCCATCTCCTCCAAGGCAGTGGAAATTCCCCCAATTTTTTAGCGGGAAGCGTTACTTCAGTCAACTTCTGTGCAGTCTTAACTGATGGGCACCCCTGTAGCAGAAGTAACAAGCACAGTACCAAAATCTCCTGTGTCAGCCACGCACTTCACAAGCTCACGAGGGAGTTTCACATTGGAGATTATGCCTAATAAATCTACCCACTACTTTCTGCTGAATCTCATCCAGAACTAATCTTTCACTTCTTGAATATGCTGCCCTTTCTCAGATGGATGTGTGCATAAGCTGCAAGGAAGAAGCTTGAGCAATTTCTTCTCACAGTACAAACTTTCCCTTTCCATCTAGCAGTCCTAGAAAAGATCACGTCTGGTCTCCCTCTCACCCATTCAGATAAAAACCTTTGACTGGAGAATTTAGGGTGAACAGAAATCTGCTCAGTCTGCTGTCTCAGCTTTATAGTTACATAGCACAGCTGAACACAATTCCCCAGCCATGGTGCTTTGTCACAGAATGACCACAGAGCAAGAAGAAGAGGTGAAATATTAAAGACAGACAATATATTATTTATCTTGCAGAGAAAGCAAGCAGCACCGATGGCCCTGAAGGAAAGAGAGAAGCCTGAGGTTCAGTAATTCCCTGTTTCTATTAAATGATCTGGAACATTTTCAGTGAGATCCTGTTGGAGGCAGCAAAAACACGGATGTCTGGAAGCAGGAGGAGCAATTCAAGCAGCACATTCACACTTCAAGGATCTCTCAAAGCTGTCCCACACGTTACAATGCAAGCAGGAAAGTGGTTTGAATGATAACACGTATCACTCATCAGGCTGTTGCTCAGAGAGGTGTGATCAAGGACAAGTCAACAATAAACATCACTCTCTTCCGCTTCCAGAATTATCTGCCTCCTTGTTTGCCAGAGGTTTAGGAGAATTCAGATACTGTCATCTTCCCTGATCACATCAGGCATGATTTGCTGAAGGAAGGCTTCTGAATTTCTTCAGTATTCCTTCTTACTTCAGTATCCAATCAGTATCACAAAAAAAAACCCACAAAGAGCTAAGTTTCTCACTCGGTAGATGAAATGGAATCTCAGTTTCATGCATCACTTAAGCTCTGTGTAAATATGTATAATACACACATGAGCACACTCCCTGGAAACAAGTGGCCACTTTACGTGAAAGCACAGAAATGCTATTTTTCCACCCAGGAGGTTACCACAAGTATATTTAAATAGGTCAGCTGGTTCAACTGTTGTGCTGATGAGCCCTTATGGCGATCAGGGCTCTGCTGTATTGAAGCTCCATGCACAACTGTCCCTCACTCAGAGACCTGTGTCCTAGAAAACAGCCCAGAGAAGAAGCCCAAGATGGGAATATACAAAAGGAACATTTCCATTTCACAGCATTTGTGGCCAAAGGCAGCATTCCCTTTTGGCTAAAGTGGTTTCTAACTTCAGTTGTCCATCTTGCACACTCCCAGGCTTTGCCGCCCCCAGATCAAGGATGGTTGAGAGGAACATGTACATTTTTTAATATATATATATATATATTTGCTCAGCTGCTGCAACTTATTTTTTCTTGTGCAGTTTCGATCTGTGTTGAAACAGGGCTGTGGACTAGAAATGTGCCCCGTTCAACAGCTGCTTTAGCAAGAAGCTCCGGTGGGAGGAGGGCTAAGGCAGCAGTTTCACACTCCGCTGCTGAAAGACTGCAATTGCTAACAGAGGTCTGGAGAGGGGATGCCTAGTCCAAAGCCCCAGTCACTGAGCCATAGAATCATCAAATGTGTTAGGTTGGAAGGGACCTCTAGAGGTCGTCTACTCCAGCCCCCTGCAGTGAGCAGGGACACCTTTAACTCGATCAGGTTGCTCAGAGCTTCATCAGTCCTGACCTTGAACGTCTCCAGGGATGGGGCCTCCACCACCTCTCTGGGCAACCTGTGCCAGTGTCTCACCACCCTCAGAGAGAAGAACTTCTTCCTAATGTCTAATCTAAACCTCCCCTGCTCTAGTTTAAAACCTTTGTCCCTTGTCCTATCACTACACGCCCTTACAAACAGTCCCTCTCCAGCTTTCCTGTAAGTCCTCTTCAGATACTGTAAGGTTGCTATACAATCTCCCCTGAGCCTTCTGTTATCTAGGCTGAACAAACCCAACTCTCTCAGCCTGTCTTCATAGGAGAGGTGTTCCAGCACCCTGGTCATCCTCGTGGTCCTCTTCTGGACCTGCTCCAAGAAGTCCCTCCTCAGCTTTTTCTGTTATCATTAGCAAATTATCATAGGAGACTTGGCTTCTAGAACTTTTCATTTATAGGGACAATCTCAAATGGTGGATGTTCCTATGCCAGGTTTTGCTAACATTCACTTGCCTTCAGAGGTAAGAGCCTGCCCAGTGACAGCAGCAGAATTGGGGAGTGCCTATCATACCCACCTGCATTAGCCTAAACTAGCAACTTATTTCACTGCATTTTCCATCTTTTAGTCCAGAAAGGAACTACAAAAATATATACTTCAACACAAAACCCACAGCATACAAAGCATTGCAGCAAACAATAAAATAGAAAAAACATTAAAATCACATTGAATATCCACTATGGCATTGTAGCCTCTTATTAAGGGAAGGGGAATAATGGAGACAATGCACACATGCCTATTGTTTACATTAGCGTGTCTACTCGAGACCTTGAATTGTCAGATGAAGGTACGCTGACATTTTGGTTTATAAATATTTCTCTCCTGTTCTTCCACTTCAGGCCTCTAAAAGCATAGGACCAAACACAATTTTCCCTCACAGTTTTGATTCTTTCTTGAGAATGTAGATTAGAAGCAGGAAGCCATTGAGACTTTGGGATTATTTTAATTGCCTGCAGCTTCTTTTGGAAAAGAGGAGAATAGATATGTGAGATCCTTTATGAAAGGCAGATGGATGACTAAGGTCTACCTCATTATAAGCTGCCTCAGTACAAGGGTGGCATGTGACAGCCTTCATTTGAGCACACACACAATCTTACCACCTCCTTATAAAGACACAATGTTGGAGGCTCTACACAGCTGGACAGCAAGTTCTTGAGATGAGACTATGATGTACATGTAGATACTGTGAAATTAATTAGGACTGGACAATGAGAAAGGAGGGGAGGAAAAAGGGCAAACTCCTCCAATGGTTCATTGCACAGGTTCTACAACCATGCTTGCACATTCCCCTGCCCCCCCAATAATGCAGCTCCGTCTTGGCCAGGAGAAACTTTTTTCCGGTGACACAGACACCTTCTGACTCATGCTCTGTCTGCTAGAACTGCTATCTTCTTACTATCTAGATCTGCACCTCACTGGCAAGCCAGAAGGATACCACAAACACCTTTCATATGACTCACAGAAAGAAGTCAGAGCCAACATGCTCTCTCCCAGAGGGAACCACCACCTCTCATTTTAATTTGACATCTTTTTACACAACCACCCTGTTGTTCCTTGTCCTAAGGTTTACGAAGATGTATAATGCCCCATTTAATTCAGGTCAGGTTAACCCCTTGCACTGTTTGCATTAGACTGATTGCTTACTTGCTTCTGGGTCCATGGGTTTGCTCTTCCTTTCCTGTGCTGCTGAGGAGGAGCTGCCCAGTGAAGGACAAAGAGAAAGCCAGACTTGTTAAGACCTCAGTCTGACAGGCTGGCCCATACACCATACAAGAGCAGCAGCCGCTCCCTACCAAAACTGTCACTGCTGTCACTGCCACTACCACATCAAAAAATACCTTTGAGGGGAGATTTAGGTAGAAAAACATAAAGATCAATACCTTTGTGACACCATGACTTCAGAAATTTAATTAGGTCCTTGGCAGAACGGCTGGTGTTTTGGTAGGCATGCAAGCAGCAAGTATGTTCAGTGGTGTTGTCTGAACCAAGGATACTGCTTCTCCTTCGGATGCTGCTTTGCCAAGCACGTGAGGTCAATTGGCTGATTCTTCTCTTGCCAAGGAAAAGAAATCACTCCTCGTTTGATTTATAATTAAAAACATTTTATAAATTCATGAAAGAGCAAACGGCTTCACTGTTCACCCCTAAACATAGGGTCATGTTTAAGTTTTTAAATAAAGGAGAATACTGTCAAAGATATTTGACAGCTCTGAAAGAGAAACACGAAAAGTAAATTATATATGGACACTAATGGATTTACAGGAGACATTTCAGCCTCACAAAGTCTTTGCAATTCTTTAATGAGGTTTCTAGTCTCTGCTTGTTGGAGTCAACACTGAGAACGCACCGAAGTGGTGCCTCATCATAGCAAGCAGCAGAAACAGGAGACATCTGGCAACAGATGAAATGAGAGACAAAATAATTTTGCTCAGAAAAAGGACTAAAACATTAGCAAGAAATTATATTCAACTGGGAAAAAAAAACCCAACAGAACACCGACATCCACAGGAAGCAATTTGTATCCTATTTTGCTGCTTTTAATACAACTTGAACATAAAAGCCAGCGTACTGAATCTACACCTTCCAAAATGGGGCTTGGGCAGGAAAGCTGCACACTGTTGTTTAATACACAGCAAGCTGGATGTTTGTTGTTATTAACTACTTAAGTCAGCTCTAAATTCCATAGTTTCAGGATATTTCTATCACTGCTGGATCATCCGATGTCATGACAAGCAACTCTTAAAGGCCAGGACCGAAGAACACAGACCCTGGTCTGAGCAAAAGCTAATGGACATGTCACTGCCTGAGAAGTGTCAACAGGGATACTGAAAAAACTGGACCCTATCACAGTATGCAAGGTGGCCAGCGTAACTTTGCATTCTCCTGTGCACTGTGATCCCAACTAGGGAAACCAGCTCCTATCTCAGTGGGCAATGCACCAACAGCATGCATCATCAGTAACAGTTCAAGGTGTGAAGAAAACACTGTCTCCTAAGCATTACAAAGCCCTAAACTGTGGCTGGACCAGAAGTCAAGAGAAAGCAATTAATTTCCCCAGGGAACACAGGACTAGGCTTATGAAAAAACTCTGGACATCACAGGACTGGGAACCTTGACTTGCCAACAGCACCACAGATCATCATTACACAACAGAGTGTCCAAATACTGACAGTAGGGATGTGGCCATAACTGCTCTGTATACAGAAAAAGAAGTCTCAGGTGGTTTTGCTAAGGAGCTGCTTCAAGTTTTTTCAAGACACATTACAGGGGAATATGCTGGAATATTCCCCTCTGCCCAGAGAAGTAGTGGATGCCCCGTCCCTGGAAGTGTTCAAGGCCAGGTTGGATGGGGCCCTGGGCAACCTTGTGGAGATCCGTGCCTGGAGGTTGGTGGCCCTGCCTGTGGCAGGGGGGTTGGAGCTCTATGATCCTTGGGGTCCCTTCCAACCCAGGCCATTCTATGATTTTATGAATAGACTCCCTGCAGTCACATCTGGATCAAGGAGAAGGTGTGCTCCCTGCAGTCACATCATCAAGGAGAAGACAGAGAAGACAAAAGTAATTAAACACCCACATTTCTGGTTTTACTAATAAATTTTTTTTTTTCCTAATCATTTCTGCAAGTTAAATAGATGCTCCAGACAAAGCTTTGCAGACAATACAGGTGCTAGATCCTTTTGTACGGAGATTGGCTGCCATTTTTTCAAAGTACTTACAAAATATCATTGAAAAGTCAGACCTCTTGCCTCTTTCCTATTTGTGTTCTGTGAACCACTATGTGCATTATAATGCAAACCATACAAAATAACATATCTATACTACCTGTATTCTTTCCATATTGTCACAGCATCTCACAAGAAAGATGATTTCTGAGCCAGCAAAAGCCATCATTCCCCACTGTGCGACCTGTGCAGGAGCATTTTTAGCCATTTGCATCAAAGCTGCAGAAGGAAGGACAGCCACCACATTTAACAATGTGAAACATCTTTTGAGAAAACTGAGTTGTAATTTATCATGCATTCATGTGCTTCCATGAGGTCTCAAAGGATGTTCTCATTAAAAAGACTGCTGGAAATCCTGTCATTTCATTGCTGCAGGTAGATTCCTATCTGCAGGCACAATGCTCTCACCCACTTCACTGAACAGATTCCCTGTCCTCTCCTCTCAAGCTTTTGGAATGCAGCACAGAGTATGGTCAAATTGCACTCTCCAGCACAAATGTGGAGTGATTGCCACTACCTATATATATATATATATATAAAAAGCTGTGATTGCAAGGGACACAGGGCAACTTCATCCACTCTTCACTCATCCTGGGATAAAATGGAGAACCCAGGATGCAAAGACTTCCCCTGAACCACCCAAGCCCTATTTTCCTTCTAACACAGGTAAATACATCCTCTCCAGACTAGTCATTATTTTTGCCACTGTTTTTTGACAGGAATAAAATTGTCCTGTTCCAAATTCCCTACGTAAAAGTCTGCTTCGGAGCCTTGATTTTCCAGCAGTTGAAAAGGTTCTTCAAATTTCTAACCTAAATGTATTCATCAACAGCCTGTGACCTGCTGTTCTTTTGCCAAGACTCACTGTTAGCTTAAATTATTCCTTCCAGCACACAGGGCAAACGTGTGTTGGTTTTACAGACTGCAATCATATTGCCTCTTTGCCATCATTTTACTATGCAGCACAGATCTTCTTCTCCCTTTGTATTACCTTTTCATTAAAGCAAACCATCGCTGAACTTATTTCTGAGTTCTTGAGCGTGAGTGACCAGAACTGCACTCTTGATTCCAACACACAACTTTAATGCCCTTTTCTATCAGCTCCACAGAAAGGATTTTATTCCCTTTTTCCCCAGCTGCATCACTTTGGCATCTCATGCTGCAAAATACAGTACAGGTTTGCAAAAAAAGAAAAATAAATACACAAGATTAGCCCAATCCTTTTCTGCAATAAAATAACTGAATCTGTAGACAGATAAAACACAGCTTTGGACCAAGCCACTGGCATCTTTCTCTGCCTCACTCCTCTCTAATTTGTGAACCTAGTTTTCAGAAAAGTGGATTATCTTTAATCCTTCAGTGAATAACCTTGTACTTGGTACCGTTCCATTTTATAACATTTCTACTCTTTAATCTTCAAGGTCATCCAATTCTTCTTGCACAAATCTTGATCTTCCTTTTATTGACGTGTCTCACAACTTTGTGTCAGTAGCAGAAAGCTATTTCATTAACTACACTTTCTGAGCCAAAGCTACTAATGAAAATATTAAGCAAGATTGGTCCCAAGACTGCTCCTTGATAGTTTCAATAACCTCCCTCCAACCTTTCTTCCCTTTACAGTATAATTTCCTGCCATATCCCCATTACCCAAGTGCTTGTACTACTTGCTAATCTCCATGTTCTCCAGTTTATCTAACCCCCTGTGAAACACAGCATCAAATAATTTCTGTTTCTTGCATTTCTTTGCCAAGGAGATCAGTTATTTAATTACTTAAAGGTATCATATCAATTTGGCACAATTTCTATAAACACCATGTTGCTGCTTTTTTCCTTCTTTGCATTTATTCTTACTCATTCTCTGCTTCCCAAATTGGTCTATACTACAGTATATACTATACTGTACAGTACTATGGCCTGAGGTTAGATTAGCATGTCTGCCTGTCCCTCAGATTTCCTGTTTTTTAGTTAAATAGTGTAAACTCAGACTTCACAGGTTTATTTAAAAAGAAGAAAAAAAATAATCCTTATTTCCATACTAGGACTACATGTACAAATTGTAGCAGAACTCTGGGAAAGCTATAACCAATCCTCTCAGGCATGCCCACTAAACTCTCAAAATTTACATCTACCTTAAACATGGTAGTGGCCTCTTCTTACAGAATCACAGAATTGTTTATATTAGAAAAGACCCTTCAGATCACCAAACCCAACTATTAACCTAGCACTGCCAAGTCCACCACAAAACCATGTCCCTGAGCACCACATCTACATGGCTTCTAAATACCTCCAGGGTGGTGACTCAACCACTTCCCTGGACAGCCTGTTCCTGCACTTGACAATCCTTTTGGTGAAGAAATTTTTCCTAATATTCAATCTAAACCTCCCCTGTTGCAATTCAAGAACAATTCCTCTTGCTTGTTACTTGGGAGACCAACCCCCACATCACTACAACCTCCTTTCAGGTAGTTATAAAGAGTCTCCCCTCAGCCTTCCCCTCTCCAGGATAAAAAAACCCAGTTCCCTCAGCTGCTTATCAGAAGACTTGTGCTCCAGACCCTTTACCAGCTTTGTTGCCCTTCTTTGGACATTGTACTGAGAGACCCAAAACTGTTCATCTGATTGTTGACTAACGCCTCCAGGTAACTCTCCACCAGGCATTTTTTCAGCCACTCTTCCCCAAGCCTGTAGCATTACCTGGGGTTGTTGTGACCCAAGTGCAGGACCTGGCACTGAGCACTGTTGAACCTCATACAGTTGTCCTCTGCCCATCTATCCAGCCTGTCCAGATCCCTCTGTAGATCCTTTCCACACCACCTGATGCCACCTGCAAGCTTACTAGGGACACACTCAACCCCCAAAAAGAGAAACTGTTAAAGAGAACTGGCCCAAATACTGCACTCTGATGAACACCACTTGTGACTGGCCACCAACTGGATTCAACCCCATGCACCACAGCTCTTTGGGTCTGACCATTGAGCTAGTATTTTACCCAGCAGTGCGTATGCCTATCCAGGCCAAGAACAGCCAGTTTCTCCAGGAGAATCCTGTAGGAAACAGTGTCAAAGTCTTTACTAAAGTCCACATGCACAACATCTACAGCCTTCATTCTTCAGAGCTACTAATAACCTTCCCTTTGTTCACCCCAGGTACTGAACAAGGTTGGTAAACATTGTGGTTTAACCCAGTGGGCAACTATAACAACCACACAGCCTAGCAGGATGGGGAAGAGAATTGAAAATGGAAAAGAAATAAAAAACACAAGTCCAACAAAACATTGTAGGTTGAGATAAAGACAGTTGCATAGGACAAAAAAGTGTAATGAAAATATAGTATTAATAATAATAAATAATGCATCTACCAGTGATGAACAGCACAATTTCTCACCACCAAAAGTCAAAGCTCTGCATGACCCTGAGGTGCCCTTCCTCCTGGCCCACCCCTCAGCTACATATGGAACATGACATGGTATGGATGGAATATCCCTTTGGTCCATTTGAGTCAGCTCTCCTGGTTGTGCCCCCTCCCAGCTTCTTGCTTGCCCCCAGTTTCTTGTTAACAGGCCAGCGTGAGAAACTGAAAAGCCTTTGACTGGTTGATAACAACAAAAAACATTGATGTTTTATCAACATTATTTCCATTGTAAATCCAAACCACAGCATTATACCAGCTTCTAGGAAGCAAAATAACTCTATCCTTGCTGAAACCAGGACAGGAATGTCTTGATGTCCAACTGAATCATCTTTTCTGAATAGAAAGGCAAAGCAGTTTCTTAGTTTTGGAGCTTTGCCTATGTTTCATTTAATTGGAAACCATCCTTACTGCTTAGTGCATCTCTCCTCATCCCCTCACTGTTTTGTCACTTTGTAATTATTTGATTGCAAGATCTTTTTTCTATTTGCTTTATTTCCCTTTGCTTTGGGTCTAGCTCAAGCTGTTTTTTGACAGATTTTAACTTTCTAGGGAGCCATATATTTCCCTTTTAGTTATAAACTTTTGTCTTATTTAAGCTACCCCGTTAATTTAGCCCTGGGGCCTAAAAATTCTATTTCTGTTTTTTAGAATGTTTTAATATCAAAAGTGTGTAAGACCCTCTGAGATAAGAGAAATGTTAAGGCTGAGATTCTTCAACAATCATGTTCACCATCGTTTAAACATGTACCTTTAGTAAGACTTTTCCAACTTAATTGCCCCAAAGATTGAGAAGAACAAGCAAAACTCCTAGAACAAATCCCATTCATGTTGCTTCCCTCCTCATTGTAACATTCTAATATTGTTTCAGTCTTAGAAGTTGAGCAGTTAATTGTCTCCATAATTAATTCTTACACTTTCTCTCAGTGGCCAAGGATGAGCTCGATGATGATGCCTAGGATGTTTGGGACCTCACACCCATTACCATGAGTCATTAGCAATTTCCCTTCCTGATACATGGGAAAAAGTGAGCAAAGAAATATTTATGTCAGTGGGAATTGCCTCACACCCTGTGGTGCCCCAGGCTCTCAGCTCCTCCAGAGCAATGAATTCAGTGGAGATTATTTTGCAACAGCATATGTCTCTTCCAACAGCTCACCTCATATAGTAAGAGGAGCAGAAAAATTAAACAGTTCTTCTTTCCCCACTATGAAGCATCCAAGAAATGTATTTAAGAAATGAGGAAAGTGGGTAGTATTTATATATAGACGCAGGATATAGAGTTCCCCCTTTTCTACACCCTCAGAAGGCTAAGGAAAATGTGCCACAGAGACATCTGGAGGGATTTCAGTGCTTTCCTTCTGGGGGCATAAATAAAAAAGCAGCACGGCAAAAATTTTCCATCTCTACCTAGACCAGACAACAAAATTTCCTACCCCAAAGCCAACAGGTGTCAGAATGGAGAAAGGTATCTGGCTAAAATAGCTATCTATTTACATCTTCATTTTTAGTAATTATTGATCAAAACTGAGCTGCAGCTTTTTGTGACAGTAGCTAGGACGGAGTTGGTAGTGCATGTGTGCAGATCAGCCAAAAAGAAGGATGGTCTACCACAACTACAAATAGCAAATCCAACATGAAGTACTGAAACGTTTGCAGGCACAATGCTGAGATGTAACAAGTTAGCACACAGGCCTGATCCTGCTGCCCATGTGTCCACCAGAGTCCTGCTCCTGGATGCTCCAGGAGACATCTGGTTAGCACAACTGCTTGTATGAACCAGCTATGCTGCTCAAAAGACATGTGCATTCCAATGTAACTGGGAAAGAGCTGACAGCAAAACTCTGGCAAGAGTCTACTGTGATGCTGGCCAAATCCTCACATGTTCTCAAAATCCAAACAAAGCAAACTGAAATTCCCACTGTGATCAAGTGGACTCCTATACAAACACCATTAACCAAGATGTCTATTCTCCTCTTAGACCATTTCTGGAAGCATTTCTAGAATGAATACTAACAAATTAGAATTAATACTACTATTAAGACTGATCTTTTGGAAGTTGCTTGGGCAATACAGATTCCCATTCCCCCTCCATTTTTTAACAGGAAATGAACCGTCCAAATGCCTCAAAACCTTTCTCTGTTCACACATAGCACATAAAACCCCTTCCGCGGTAAACAGGCCTATCTGCTCAGCACAGTCCTGACATGGTGACTGGGCAGGATGGTGACCTTCCTCTGAGGCAAAAAGGTTTCTCCAGGTCAGAAGGTTTCTGCCAAAACAGAGCAGTGTTCTTCAGTGCAGGCAATGACACACAGCCTTAGCCTGCCTAACACACACGCGCTCAAGCCGGAGAACATCTTCAGTGAGACACTGTGCCAGCTAAGGCACAGTTTTTATACCAAATAAGCAACGTTTAAATACAGTTTTAAAATGGAAAAGCTTCTCTCCTATAGAAATGCACATAATTTCATTAAAGAGGGTGATTGACATTTACTGGATGCAGGATGAGAATAACATATTTTTTGCAAAGTACACATTTCTAAGAAGTGAAAATCATTTAGAAATTGTTTAGTAAAACACCTTCCTCCTAACTACGTAGGGTATTTCAGAGTAGTCAGTCCTGTCTTCACTGTTTCTTAGCTTCAGGCCAGCTCAGGATTTCCATATTTCCATACCCCCCTCCTCTTGTGGGACTGTCAGTCAAACTATGCTCACCTCCAGTGGTGAAATGTCAAGCCCCCAAGGCTCTTGGGGGAGTTAGGACTGAAAACTACAGCTTGTATGGTCAAGCTCCACAGCTCCACCGCTTTACACAAAACTATTATACATTGGAAGGTGTGGGCTATCATGCCAAAAGAATAAGACTAAATCTGTTCACTTCTACTAAACCAAAGAGAAAAGTGCTCCAAAATCACAGCTCTCAGATTCAGCTGTGAAATAAGGTGCATGGAAGTCTTTGCACCAGGAATTAATTTGACTTAAAATGTCAGGACTACACCATAAACAAGTGGGCATGGAAGCTGGGCAGTTTATTGCCCCGTGAACCTCTTCCAGCATAGACATGAAGCAGCAGATATTAACCATTAGAAATTTCCATCTAAAAAAAAAGCCATAAAAGATGTAGCACCTCTAGGAGCTTATCCATAAATGAATATTTCAAAACTACGTGAAAATTAACTAAGAATCTGAGGCATAATCCCTATTTTGCTCCCCTTTCCCATTAAAGGATTACTCTTTGCAGTTTAGCATTCAAAGTGATTATGCCTAAACCACATGACAGCCTTCCCAGTGTGGAAAAAAGAGCATTGAATGTGGCAGGGCAAAATAGTCATTGCAAAACTGGGATTCCTAGCTATCTGTCTGAACCAATAAACCTGAGGAGAGGTCTTTCTGCTGCTTCAAAAAATAAAATATAAAAAAAAAAACAAACCCATGAGCAGCAATGGATCTACTTGGTGCCCCTTAGAAATTGCTGTCATGTACACACATATAAACACAGGGGTCAAATTATCTCTTTCAAGGTGATGCAAAGATTTCATTACTTTGAAAATGATAGAATCCAGTGGAGGTGAGTCCTTATTAGATGGAGTGGTCAAGTGAAGCACATTGTTTTATTCATGATGAGCTCGTGACTGTATTATCAAACAAGCCTACGGGTCTCAACATTCCCTAAATTTGCTGCTCTGCTTCTAACCAGGTCTCCTGTTCTTTGGCTTTCCAGCCATTCAGCTTTTTCCTCTTCTAACCTCTGAAAACAAAGCCCACCAGTTTGAGACCTGAATGCTTGGTTTGGTGACTTGGTACTCAGGACACTGACCACACAGTTATGGTGTCAAGTCACAAATATTTTGTGGCCAGCTGGGTCTGGGTGTTGTAAAATGACACCAAGGACTCCTGCCTTCAGTTTTATCTACCAAGATGTGGGGGAAGAAGAGATGAAAAGGGCTAAGAACTGCAGCTTCCACATTCCAGTCCCTCCTGTAGCTTACCTAATCGATGACCTTTAGCTGATCATACTGTTTCTCAGGGACACCATTCTCCCAGCTGACTCACAAGAGGAGGAGGAAGGTTGAGCACCTTACAGACTCAGTGATGCACACTGGGTATCTGGGTTTCCTGAGCCACTGGAAGCATTCATGTCTTCAAAAGATTTGGAAAGGGTCCAGAAACAATGTGAGTACACAGTTATAAAAACTTGGGTTTTATTTGGCGGAGGTGACAAAGCTCTTAAAGTTTGTGTCAAATAGGAGAGCTGTGGAGACTTTTAAATGCCTCCCCTCGGCACTCTGCACAAGCCCTCTGGTCCCCCTGCACTGCTTCTCTTCTGTAGCCTCCCCACACACTCTACAATTCACATCAGCCCTTGGAAGTTTGGTGCTGTTTGAACTCCAAACATCTGCCACCAAATTATTTCTCTCTCCGGTTCACTGAGCAGAGATTCTGCATCACTGAACTACAGACTTTATCCACCGACAACAGGCTTATCACAGCAGCACCAAGCTTTTGCAGCTGAAGTGTGCTTCTGTGAGGGGAAGCACCCAAAGCACTCTGCAGAAAATGGATGGTTCCTCTGATAAATACAGTGAGCTTCTTCCCTTTGCCAGCTAAAAAAAAGCTCAAATAAGGTATCTGATACAGTAAGTGGTCCATTAAATTGTGCCAGCCACTAGACAACAGTGGAATGCCTGCGGCATGAGCAGATGTGCCTCTTGTGCATGCAACAAATTGATTAAGGTCCATGCTGTCACAAGGAACAGTCAATCAATCCTGAAGGGCTGCTTGCTAATTTCTCGCCAGGAGGAAGCTTCCCCACTACGCGGTGGGTTACACAAGCCTGGATCTACAAGGCATGCTTTTCCCTTGCTCCCTGGGCAGAGCAACGGACATATGGATAATGCTTTTTAAGTGTCCATTTACTGATTTAAATTAGGGGAAAGAAATCCACTACATCCAAAGGGCTCATGATATTTACATGAATGCAAAACGAATTCATCGTGATTGGCGCTATTACGATAAACAGCAAATGCATTCATAATGGCAGGATGTTTAAGTAATGTGCTGCTGGATCCCATGTCTGTAGAAGTGATAATAAGGAAATGGGTGCATCACAAATTTAAGAGGAACGTGGGCACTGGCAAGCTGCCACTTCAAAGGCTCACAAGAGAAATACAAGTGCACATAGCTTTTAGCGCCTCAGCTGCAAAATTATTGTTGCCCTGTACAGTAACAAATCTTTTTCCATCTCTGAATCCCAACCATCTAGACCAGTTTCCAATGCAGAAATGACCTCTATGCAATACTTTCTACCACCTTATCCAATCTGATTTTCAGACATCTGAATTAAGATGTTTTCCAGCCATTCCCCTGGCAAATTTTGTACAGTCTCAGAAAGGTTAAGGACTGAAACAAATGCCTGTAACTGAACCCAAATCTCTTTTCTTAATTAGTTCATCTACAGTCAGGATCAGATTTGGAAGATGTCTAAGGCACATAAGTTTAATTTCCACTGTTACATCAAATCAGCCAGCAAAGAGCAAAGTCATCTGACCAAAGGCAAAACACTGGTTACCCTCAAGCTTTTCTAAGTGGGGGAAAAAAAAAAAAAAAGTAAGAGGAGTGCACATGTGTGCAGGTACAGACTAGTGAGACCAGAAACATTCCCTGGGAAAGTTATCCAAAACCTTCCCTGCAAATACCATATCTGGGGCAGCCTCAGCTTTACACCCCGAGGCACTTAGACACTGTTATTAGAAGCCTGTTTTGACAGATCTCTCCAGGCCAGGTACAGCAGCAGAGGATGGAGCGCCCAGCACTTGCACCACCCCATTTCAGCACCCCACTTGAGAACAAAAGGCAGAGAAGACAAACAATTTCTGTGTCTTTCTCCTCTTTGTCTCCTCTTCAGATGCGGGAGGTGCGTGCGGCTCTCCAGGACACCTGGATAGCCCAGACACAGGCTCACCTTTTTAAGCTTTCCACCAAGAAACAAAAGAAATCCCGGGAAGAACTGCCCCATACCTACATTGCCTTTAAATCTGTGCCAATCACCTGGTCTTCATGCTGAGAGCAGCACAGGGTGTGACAGCCCTCAATCACAGAAAGGAAACAGGGACAAGTACTCAGCACAAAGCCTTCAGCAACAGCTGTAACCAAACTGCACCACGAGCAACACAAGTTCTACCAGTATTCGGAAATTCCCTTTTCCCTCACCCCGATGATCAAAGACTAAAAGCAGGTGAGGTAGCTAGCTATTCATCACAACTCAGGGGAGAAATGCACAGCAGGAAGCAGAGTATGAGGAACTGCTGAGGTAAACAAAGGCAGCTCTGCTGAAAGCCAGGTGGCTGCATCGCTCTGTGCCACCCGTGTTGCTTTTGGCTCAGTGCCTTCAGCGCATTGCAGAAGTTGGAAACCCCGTGGCCCTCCTCACAGAGGACACAGAGCCAGCAGTCCTGCGAGCCTTCTCAGGTTTGAAAGATACCACGACCCACAAAAACCCAGCTTTTTTTCCTGCTCCTGTGATGTTGTCCCTTACCTCCTCCCTACAATGAAAAAACACTTTTAACATGGACAGGCCACGGCAGGATGATGGAATTACACATTAAGCTTGTCCTATAAACCAAAAGAGAGCTAGAAACTCTATTTTTTTTATCCTTGAAAAAGAAGGAAACGTTTGCTGGTATTGTCTTAAGATGATGTTCTCAAGAGTGCTTTGACAGCAAAAGCATTTATAAACTTTGCAATTTTATTTAAAAAAATAAAATTTCAGATGCTAGGAACAAATGGGTTTCAGGTCTCATACACAAAACTAATCTCTGTGTACAAGTCTAATTAAACTTCTATGATATTAATGGTCTTTATGCTTAAAGCTGCTTTTGAAAATAGGCGACTAGAAAGAAGTTGTTCTTATGTGCTTTTAAAATGTGACTTCATCTACAACCAACTTTACAAGAGAAATGCAGCAGCTCTGCTTCTGTGCTTTCACTTTGTGTCAACATCAGTGTTTTTGTAGAAAAACATGACACTACACCCAAGCTACACATCAGGCCCAAAGGGTCCCTGTTGCATGTTTCTGAAAAGGGAACCCAGAAAGCAACAAAAAAACTCACCTGCAGTCTGTGGAATGGCTGCTATTATTCACTAATATACAGAATTACTGCTGCAGTAAATTAATAATAAGAAGGGTATCACAGAATCACAAGGTTGGAAAAGACCTTTAAGATCATCAAGTCCAACCGTTCCCATCCTATACTAAACCATATCCCTAAGTACCTGATCTACCCTTTTTTAAAACACATCCAGAGAGGGTGACCAAACCACTTCCCTGGGCAGCCTGTTCCAGGCCCTGACAACTCTTTCAGTGAAATTTTTTTTCCTAATATCTAATCTGAACCTGCCCTGGCACAGCTTTATGCCATTTCCCCTTGTCCTATCTCCTGTTATTTGATTGAAGAGACCATCATCCACCTCTCTACAAACTCCTTTCAGGTAGTTGGTGGTGGTGATAAGGTCTCTCCCCAGCCTCCTCTGCTCCAGATAAAACATCCCCAGCATCCTCAGCCACTCCTCATATGATTTGCCTTCCAGCCCCTTCACCAGCCTGGTTGCCCTTCTCTGAACTTGGTCGAGAACATCAATGTCCTTAATGTTCTTATGGTGAGGCATCCTGCTTTGTGATTTTCTGCTGGCTTCCAGAGCCAGTAGAAGAGAAAACAGTGTGTCTCACAGTTCCCACACCATGTTTTCAAATACAGCCATGAAGCCAGCCTGTGGCATTTCTGCACACCTTACTGAGTGGGAAGAACCTGAGCTGGGCTTCTCTGCCCCACTGAGGTAGATGCTGATGGCCACCTCTCCAAGAAACCACCCGAGTGCTCAGCTAAGCCCAAACTGTGGGGCTTCTGCACTGAGATGTATTTCTCCTGTTATCTGTGCCTGGCTTTTGGACGCAGGGGGAGAATCTTAAAATTCTTCTTCTTTGGAGAGAGACTGTATTTGCAGGACACAGTTTTCTCTCTTTTCAGAGGCCATCTCCACCAGCAAGGCAAATGAAGTGCAGGCAAGAGATGCTCTTTCCTGATTGCACCACAAAATCCCACACAATACCAGACTTTACCACAGACACCAAGGGACCTGTGTCACAGTAAAGCTGCAGATGTTGCAGAGTCATGATGAAAAAAAAGTTAGCAGAAACTTTTACAAAGAAAAAAAAAATAAATGTCAATTTGGGAATCCTGCCAAGTACTCAAACTTGATGTCAAATTACAATTAGCTGAAAATCTGTCTGTTCTTCAAACACAAGAATCTTCTAACAGTGTGCTTTATTGTGTAGAAGCAGACAGTAAAATACCAATAAGGGAACATCAACAATTAAAAAGACACAGATTTTTAAAAAAAAGTCTCCAATGAGCTTGACCAGCAAAAACATGATACCACAAAAGCCAGAGAAAGGGTTAAATCCAAAAGGGATCAGGCTGTTGGGACTCCTAATTTAACATGAAAAGGACTCTCAGAGCAGAAGGCAGAAAGGCAGGTTGGTAGTCACTTGCCTTACAGGACAGTTCACCAGTTCCCATCCTGTATTACCAACCAGCCACCCTTCTGTAACATCCTCCGGTCTCAACTAGCCTAGAATGAATTTGAACAGGTATCTCAAACCCTCATGCCCCAGGCAGAGATCTTCCTGGGTAGATATGCTTTGGCTGAGCACAAGTTATGAGTCCAGCACAGCAGCAACAAATGAAATTCCCAACCGTGACTTCTGGGGAAGGCAGGAGAGATGATCTGATAGTCCCTTCTTCCCCTCATGTGTGGTAACTCACTGAAATCACGCATTCCCCTTACCGACTTCTTGTGACTGCAGTCTAGTGGAGCCTTTACACTCGCTTTACTCTAAGGAAGCATTGCCAAACAAACAGCGGCAGAGTTAATTAGCCTTAGCATTGAAATCATAGGTGAAACCATAAATAATACTCTGGTCTTTGAGCAGACGATGAAGCAATGTTTACAGCTTTCAGACGGAAAATACATGTCCAATGTTTTTGTGTACTTATGACAGTGGAGTTCTATCTCTGCTGACAGACTCTGACCTGGTTTATCTACACTGAAGCACAATTGCATTACTTACTCTTTGGCAAGAAAGACTTTTTAAAAATCAGACCTAACAGCAATACATTGAGGGGAAGAAACTGAGAACTTCTGAAATCTAGAATTGAGGTTTTGGAGTGGTGAGAAGCTGCACTGGCTATCAACTCTTTCCACACTCGCCGAAGAGCTCCTGATCTTCTCTCTTCGATGTTTAGTGCTGTTTAAACAGGGAGAGGATGAGCAGATACAACAGCATAACTGGGATTCCAGCATGCATGCAACTGGCTTTTTAGCCAGAAAGTAATCAAATACTGTGAAGCCAGAAGATCTCTCATAATTTCCCCCTTCCGGAAGTATGACAATCCTATTCACAAATTCAACTGAGACACAGCAAAATATTAAAAAAACAAAAGAAACCCCACCAGACCTGGTGTTTTTCAGCTACACAACTCTTCACTCTGACTGATAACTCAAGTTATTATGGGGGAAAAAGAGACACTATTACTCTCCCTTGCCCAGGAAATGTAACTGTGTCACTAACGGGATGACTGCAAGCCCTCCCCTGTTCACCTCAGAGTTCTTCTGCCCTGTCATTATCATGCTTATCTGTTTAAACTAAAATATTATGTAAGATAGCCTTCAGAAAGCATTTATTGGGCAGAGGGACAACCTTGTGCTCTAAGCCTTCATGAAGTCTACCAAAGCAATGCTCTCAGGCATGCCGCCCTTTTCCTGGCACGAACCATAAATGAGTAACATTTAACACACAGTATCTTGCACAAATACCTCAGTATATTACTAGAAGATGCAGCAGAAGTGAAACCATCACAGCTCTGCAATTTATTGCACCACTTCTACCTATGGATGCATGAGTAGTAAACATATCATTACAACTTGGCACTATCTAACTCATAAGCAACTTGCATAGAAATAGACTTCCTGACTGCAGCTCATTACCACTGTGCTGAAAAAAATTTTCAACCCACATACATCTGAAGTAGCATTTCCCTACTCCTGTTTCTGCATATTGTCTGAAAGGTAAATGAGATATCACGAAACCAAGAGGGTTAGGAAAGCTTTATTTATTTCAGGCTATACAAGCTGTTAAACACACAGCTTGTATGCAAGAGACATTCTGAATTCCCTTGGTAAACTATCAAGGGGTTTTACACCACTGCCCTCCATTACAATAAATCAGTGCCTTTCAGGTAAAAATCAATAGTGACATTCTAGACACTACCATATGATACGTCTCCCTTTTCAGGGTAGAATTGACTCGTTATTTCAACTTTCAAAATGTTACTAGACAGTGGCAGAACTTGCTGTGGAAGGTTTAGCACAGGAAACTATGGGACCATACTTGTCACTGATTGCACATTTAGCTCAATGACAGGGACTCCTGACCCATTACTCTGAGATGCCTCTGTAGACGAGCTGTCTGATAATAACTGCCAGCTGGTTGTCCTCACGAGCGCTGGCCAGCCTCTCTTGCTTTATGTGGCAGCAGGAGGTTGCCCCTTGCACCCCATGCTGGAAGTGAGTAGCTCCCAAACTTCCCATGCCCTGAATGTTTCAAGAGGATGTTTACAAATAGCACAGCAGAGGCAAAACCAAAACAGATGGTAGACAGATGTGAGTGGAGTCAGGAAGGGGAAAGCTGTCTGGAAATTTTTTTAGCAGTGTCACTCTCCAGTTTACCCAAACAAACCCCCGCCCCCGGCATCAGCAGGAAGCGGAGAAGTCTTGCACAACCAGAAAAAGCATCTGCATCGCCTGCATGGTGTCCCAGAAAGACCTGAATTTTCACACGTTGGTCAAACTACAGTCAAACTGACAGCACCTCTTTCCATTCCTCTGCATTACCATTCCCTCTCCCTCCAGAGCACAACAGGTCGAACCCCGTGGCAGTGCCTGTGCTTCCTGACAAGGGGTGCAGACCTTGCTCAAAAGGAGCTGGACCACTGCACAAACAGCCATTAATCTTAATCTTAGATGAGCTCTGCACAATTATTATCCACGTTTTATAGACAAAGAGAAGCAGACAGTAGAGGGTCATGCTTACAGTCACACAGGAGATAAGTCGCTGATCTCCAGGAGTGCCAGGGAGCTACCTCTCTGCCCGTCCTCAGCTGCTCCAGCCAGTGCTCCAGGCTCCCTCCCGAATCCTGGGATTTCATTGCTGATGTACAGCATCTGGACAAAGGAAGATGGGCACGGGTTATCCACTAGCTACCAAGAAATGAGTAAATGTCAGATCTCCATCTTTTAAAATGAAATCTATTCCTGATGGCCTTACCAGAAAGCAGAAGATAATTTATTTCTTTAAAACAAAAACTTGAATATATCAACTAGCAGCCTTCTGCATTATGACTCCCCCCCACTAATTTCATTAAGACAGAGGTTACTGGGCTGTTTGTTGGTGAAGAGCACAGTAATGAGATCTCCTTGAAATAATCTCATCTCTAATATGCAGGGGCAAGTATATTTCCAACATAATTACTGTGTCAGTCAAAAACCCCAGCTCCATCATTAATTGCTGCCCAGCCAGCAGCTGAGCACCATGTGGCTGCTCACTCACCCCTCCCCCCCCACTAAGATGAGGAGAAGAATTGGAAGAAAAAGTTAAAACTTGTGGGTTGGTTTAAGCCCGTTTTAACAGGACAGCAAAGGAAGAAGAAAACAGCAACACTAACAGAATATACAAAGTAGGTGATACACAATGCAATCTGCCCACCATCAAAACCTGATGCCCAGTCTATCCCTGAGCAGCAACCCCATCTCTGTAGCTTGCTCCCCTCTTATATACTGACCATGACATCATTAGGGCAGCTGCCCTGTCTGCGTTCCCTCCCAGTTTCTTGTGATAATTAACTCTATCCCAGCTGAAAAACAGCATAATTTCCTTTCTCCCAATTCCAACAGCTTCTTGTTGAGCAGTAAAACTCCAGGGAAAGGGGGGAAAGAGGCCCAGAAAGTTCTTTGTATTGAGTAAAACCAACAGCGACTCTAGGGAAGCTTTGCCTGGCTAGAGTCTGGGGAGCCCTTGGGGGACCACAGTGGCACACAGCAAAGTTCATCCCCAGCAGAGGCCCATGAGGCCAAACAGCTCTCTCTATAAGCAGTCAAGTATTATAGATGAGACATGGTCAAGCTCCATCACATCTTGAGAAGACTGTCTGGGGAGAAACTGGTGGCATGAAGGGGAGCAAGGAAAGTTGGGAGATGATATCCCATGCCCTTCTGCTCAGTCCTAAGCCAAGGACCACGGCAACAATAAGGAGGGAGTTACATGTTGTTTTCTTTTAGGGAATACACAAGGACCAAGATGTGACCAAGAGAAGGTGCTTCCTAGAGTGGTAAATGTCAGGGCAGGGCAGCAGGATAGGTGCAGGGAAGACAAGGAGAGATGCTGCTGGGCAGAGGCGGGAGGTGAGGTGTCATGGGGGAGCACAACCTACTGCAGCAAGAGGATCCATGCCACAGTGACAGCAGCACCTGCAGCTGTGCCACCGACTCGCTTGTGTTCAGTAAGGGCATTCAACTCCCTTCTTAAATTTGAGGGGTTTCCAGTTTGTCTTAAATATATAAATAAATTTCAAAGGCATTGGGCTACCACCTTTCCATCTGGTAGCAAAAGGGAGCTGAAGATCTCTTTAAGAAACTAAATGCAGAGAAGTGTGAATGAGGAAGCTGAAACTGACACCTTGCTTGTGAAAAATATAGCTGTAACCTCTCCATACTTTCATCTGCAATAAAAGCATGACATTTTGTCTGAGAATGAAAACATTGTAAAACAATAAAATATTGGTCTTCCACAGCCACTATCAGAAAATAGGTTCTACACCAGAAGATTTTATGCAAACATGCAAGTCAGAGTTTCAGCCCCAGTAAAACTTTAACAGCTTTGGGTCAGTAATCACACCAGGTGCTTCATGCAGGAAAACCAGGTGGTTATTGCTGTATATCGCTGCCAAAGTACAGAGGGTTTCTCCTTCTCCCCCACCTCAGGGGTCTTTAAGACTAACCAACAGAGCATCACTTCCAGTTCAGGAGAAGCATTGACTGACACACACTAACTCCCAGTCTCGGTGGCTGGAGAAATATTTCTGACACTACATACACAGGCAGAGTGAGCTCCCAGCCCAGTAAGCCTGGAAAACAGCACACTAGGAAAAACATATCTCCAACGAGCATTTATTTGCTAATGGACAAGCAGTGGCAGGAGCAGAAAAAGTTGGATTCCTGAGGGAGGTGGAAAAAATAAAAATATGAGAAAGAAGGTATTTGAAGAAAGGAAATAAGAAACTTAATTATACATTTTAAATCACTTTTCATTGAAGGTGAAAACAGGAAACAGTTGCAGAACGTTAACAAACAGAAAACTTACCCAGCAAGAAAAAGCTTGCCTGTGGGGAAGTCCTGTGGAGTAGAGGCCCTGAAACAGCTGTGAGGAAAGGAATAAAGAGACCCCTAACCACTGAGATACTTGGAAAGAAAAAAGAAAAGAAAGGAAAAAAAGGAAGATAAATTGCACAGCAAGGAACAGTTATATTTTGAATAGGGACAAACAGCCTAGCTCTGAGGTTTCCAGTCTGCCTGACTAACTGTTGAGGTTCTGTTCTGCCAAAAGCAGAGGGGTTGCTCTTCATTGAAGTTTACCCTGTGAAAACTCTCAATAAAAAACCCAGACATGCCATCCTGTACCTGTCCTACCCAGCCGCGGCACATACACATCTGGAATCACCTCCTCTAACTGAAGTTTCACCTCTCAGAGCTCCCGTGTGCCTTTAAAGCAGCTACACAGAAGAGAGATGGACCCAGACATCCTCTTCCTCTGTGCCACATGGTCTTTGCCAACCACCTCGAGTGGGTTTGACACATAAAAAGAGCAATAACTGAGGAAGGAAAAGCAGCAAAGTCTTGACTGCATCATGAGCACTATTTGAGACCCTCAAGACAGACAGACCAATTGACCTGATCACTAGTGCTTACAGCCAAGCAGCAGCACCATTCCCAACCACACAAGATCTTGTGCATCTTACATGTCAGCAAGCTACTTCGGTAAGATACATAACACAGTATGGTCTGCAGGATGCTAACTTTCTCTACTTCAACCACTTTTAGTGAAGAAGGTGCAGAGACAGAAGGCACATAAGTTGCTCTTGAGGGATGCAACACCAGGCCTGTTTTCTCCCAGCTCTGTTATGTGGTAGCCCCTTTTCTTCAGTGCTGACTGAGCTGCTGCAGAGGGTACACCTGGGCAAGAGTCAAGAGGTTTCTCAGCAGCAGCCTTTAATCAGAAAAGCCTTCTTGCCCAGGGCGCCTGACCCACCCATCAACTTCTCACTCGGTGTCCCATTTTATTACACTACAGATGAAACACAACCCTGGGAAGAGAAAAGAAGAAACCCCTGCACAATAGGGGAAAAAATGAACTTTCGTTTGTCCCTGGCTGCTCAGCCTCTGGGAAGCTGCTGAGAATGGGAACTCAGGAAAATAGGAACAGCATCTTTGAGACTGTCATCCTGATGAGCTGTGCATGTGCTTTAAGGGGTGAAGGATTGTAGAAGAGTATTTCCCAAGCCCAGTGAGACTCAGTAGCAAAGAAAAGAACTCTCAAAAAAAGGGTAAGCAACATTACCTGCTGCTTTGTCACACCAATATTATTTTTTAAAAAATAACTGAATCATTTTTTTTAAAGAAAAAAACCATACTGCAGAAATAATTCTGACATGGCCAGAGATCCCATCTCAGCCAAGGGCTTGCAGCTGGATCTGAGAACAGGAGCAAAACTGGATGCAGGCCATCATTATTTTATTTTGTTTTTTTTTTTTAGCAGCAACATCAGCCTTTGGATTAGATAGGAGAAACAACAGCTTTCTTCTAAAAGCCCTTCAGCTCTTTGCTGCCCCAAGTATAGTGATTCAGTGAAATGTAATAATGCTGAATAGATTGTTGTAGAAGTAGCTTGGAGAATCAAATTCCCCTAATTTGGACACCTCAGTGCAGGGCAGAGGGGCGCTCAGAGAAGCTTCGCATCATCATGGCCGTGTAGAAGTATTTTGCATGGTCCTTTTTATTCCGTGCATCTGACTCATTAATGGCTTACTCAGAGATAGATCTGTGGGGTTTGGTTGTTTTGCTTTTAAATCAGATGGGAAAACTTGGTATGTCAGAAGGATCAGATTACTTTAAGTTAGTGTGGAAAAACGACTGCATTTATGACCTCTTTCAGGCCTGCACTTCCTGCAACACAGAATGACAGGACTTTGACAAAGGTGCCACAATGTAAGTTCCCAGATAAACTTAAGTGATTTTATCTGATTTTCTTTTTTCTTCTGCTCAGCACAAAGTCTACCAGCTGGGCTGGATCATAAAATGTATATGAAATTTTATTATGAACCGTATGATACCAGCAGGGGTAGAGAAAGTTGAAAACTTTATGAATGTTTAATATTGGGCACTAAAGAAAAACACTTTCCCTTTCTCTTTTATTTATTTCCCTGGGCTTTTCTAAAGCTGAGATCTCCCTGAGCCTGCCCAGACTGACAATTGCTTCAGATATGCCCCATTAACAGGAACAGCCCCACAACCAAACTCACACACATCAAGAGTCTGCTGGCCAATGATTAAAATGGGTCTGACCTTTATTACAGACTTCTGCCCCAACCATACTGACAGGTAACCCACTGAAAGGGCATTTGTAAAACACCCTTCATTAATTATCTGCAATGTGGGTTGAGTAACATTCGGAGACTGAAAATGATACGGGCATGAAAAAATTGCTTGAGCATTTGAAGAGTCAATCACATCTCTGGCAAAAATAAAATTAACAATAAAAGCATGACCCTCTCCAAGGACTTTCTTTTTATCTGCATAAATGTGTGGACTTTCAGTTCCCAGCTGATGTATTGACTATTTTTGGATTAAATGCCTGCTCATCTGTTGCTAAAAGTCTACTCAAAGTTTAAAATGAAAATACATCAAAGATAAACTAGGACAGGGCAAAGCACTTCAGTCAACTGTCTGTTAGGTGAGAAGGGAGCACCACATTACACCTCAGTAAAATCCTACCTTTAAATCAGGCTGAGAAAGTAGCTCACTGATTCCTGCTGCTTTCCTACAGTGAAACAAGAGATGTTAATACCAAAATTACGAAAAGGCACTACTAGCAGTTCTGAAAGGGATGGTAGGACAGCTGATGCTAGTATTGAGTTCAGTGACTCCAGAGGGATATCGTGTCAGAGCACTGAGCCATCCTTACTAATAAGTAATTCCCAGATTTCATAAATAATTATCAGATGCTTTCTGCCATAAGTCAGGTCTCCGGAGAAATCATTGTACATACCCAGAGACAGATGTTTACCATGAAATGTTTCTCCCTGTGACCCATCTCTTCTCCCTCCATCCACTGCTGATAACTCCTCAGCTACATCTCCAGCAAGCTTGGGGAACTTGCGGTAAGGGAGGTGTGCTCCAGCAGTCCCTCCAGACCTTCCACACAGCAGGGTCTTCCAGACTCCCCAGAGCAGTGCTCAGGAACCCTAAAGCCTCACCTTGTACACACAAACCTTTGCACCAGCTCTGAGGAGAGTGAATAACTGACCTACCCCATGCTTACCTTCTCTGTCATGTCCCAGTGACTTGCCCCACAACCTTAAGTAAGCCTCGCTGGTGCCTACCATGGACAGGAGGAACAACCCACACTCTTCTCAGCAGTTCCAAACATGTTCAAAAGCCTGTTTCATGCCATTCAGGGCTGTGTGGGAGCTCAGCACCAGGCTGGTAAGGGCTCCAGGCAAAACAGTTATTTGACTAGCAACACCAAAGAAGAGACCTTGGTGAAGATCAGAACAGGGACAGCACAAGGCTTCGCTCTGGTTTTACCTATGGACCTGTTTTCTACCCTCAGGACTTGATCACTGACACCATTGCACAGGATACCCATGAATGAGAACACATGCCATGATGAAACATCCTAGTAGGTAAAGCCTCTCTGGTATAGAGGACAGTGACTTAAAGATCAGTATGGGGAAGCCTGGTGGACTGGTTATATTCTATTGCGCTACTGTAGACCCTCCATCGCTCCCCTGAGAGGAGCTGGGAATTGGACTCTGTGATCCTTATGGGTCCCTTGCGACTGGAAATATTCCCCTTCCAACTCGAGATATTCTCTGTTTCCATGGGCAGATGCAGGAGGCCCGGTGCAGTCACACCAGCAATGTGTGGACTATATTGGCAAACCATGGTTGTTCCTGGAATAGGGTCATCCAGACCACACCAGAGGATGGACTGAGCACTCCTGAGGTTTCCCATGGCATACTAATTAGGGTGCTCTTAGGACATTGAAGAAATTGCTTCAAAGGCTAGATGATGTAGGCACAACCTGAAGACAGCTACCAAGAGCTCTGTAACAGAATAGACTAGAAGTTATTGGTTTCCCAACACCTGAGATGCTTTTGATAAACAATTAACATCAAAATGCACTGCCTGGCTGCCCACTGCTCTGAAAGACCTACCTACCTCCTCACTACAAGAACACCGCCACAACAAGAGTAGGGTCCTTCGCTCTGTGGAAGACAACTGACCAGTCGTGGCTTCTGGAAAATCTCTCCTCCTCAAAGATAGTACTGAACAACATAACCAAGAACATACAGGAGTAAGAAAAGGGCTATTGCCCTTATAAATTGGACAAGAAACTCTCAAATATAACTTTGGCCTCTACCACTGTTATGTCTAGCAAAACTTCCCAGCCTCCATTTCTCTACATGTCAAACATGTGAGATGTCTTCTAGGAAGTGCCTTGTGTCATACACACAAGTATAGTTACCTGGGTTTTTTTTTTTCTTACTGCCTGTTCTGAACACTGATCTTTCCCTTTTTTTCATTAACGTGCGAAAGGCATACATAGAAAGTACATGGCATGTAGGTCAGTCCACTGAAGATGCTAGCAAAATGCCAATAGAGAAGCAAATAATGAGGATTTACGGAGAAAATGGCAGTTAAATACAAACTATCATAAATTAAGATGGCCCCATTAAATCAATATAATAAACAATTATTAACAGACCACTTCATATGTTCTATTTTGGAAGAGAGTCTATCAGAAGCAAGCTGAAGCTTACAGAGAGCTGTGATTACTGAGCTGTTTATACTGAAAATTAATTACTACTATTGTTTGATTAGGCATTTTTTCTTTTGGCTTAATTTCTAACTTCATTCAAAATGTTTTCATCTTGCACTAGAGAGCAGGAAAAGGACTTGGTTTATCTGCTCTGTGAGACAAGTTCATGCTCCAGTCCTACATGAATGCCTCTACATCTCTTTGAACAATGAATGCTATATGCTCCCAGATTCCCTGCATCCCCAGCTTTACGCCACATGCCTGTGTTTCTTCACAAGTGCACTGAAGTTAGTTTAATGCAACAACAGAGTGATGGACCAGCAACTGAAAAAAGGGAAGAAGTGGCTGAAGTAATGCTCTTGCTCTTTGTGCTGCAAAGTATTTGTTATTTAATTAATTTTTAAAGCTAGGCTGTCCTCCCATGAGGAAGCCTGGCATATGAAACACCAAAAGTCTGTGTTCTAGCAACTACAAACTGCAACAGTGATATTTATTTCTCATGTTTCCAACTGTTCCATGCCTTTTTTGTTGTACAGAGTTTACCACTGAAGCAAAGCACGGCTTATATTGGAGACAGGAAAAGTGACATGAGCATTATACAGAGCCTGTAAGCGGTAATATTGCTTTTTGATATATAAAAGATAGGCTAAATACTTACCTGTCAAATCAAGCAAGCCACTTGCTTTTTCATCCTCCCAGTAAGGTTTTGTGCTTGGGCTGCTAGGCTTTTCCACGACATTTGCCGTAGTTTAACATTTTTCCTTCACATTAAGCAGGTAAAGCCAAACTAAACAGAAAGAAAACTCAGAAAGAGCAGAAAGAGAATAGAAAAAACGTTTCTTCAAAGCAGGAATCTTCCTGTTTAAACATCCAGTCTTCAAACCTGTTCTTTGCAAAAACCCTTGTAAAGTGACTAAGCACTACTTAAGTCTCCATTTCCGGACACATCCATATGCCCCCACTCGAGCCATTTCTAGCCAAGCTGAAATGAGACAGAAGAAAGTCAGAGGGAAAGACAGTGGGCAACTACTCCCCAGTGGCAAAGCTAAGCTGTTAGCTCAGTATTGGTCTCTGTAAGATAAGCAGATTGTTCTGGTGCACAATTTATTCTTCTGCTGGGATCCTGTTAACATCTCTTTACTGTGAGGGAGAGTTAGCTTTGCTTTGATTCCCCAAAGGCAGTCCAGGGTTGAATGGGTGCCCAAAGTCACTTTTGGAAGTTATTTTAACAACAGAGATCATCCTTGGCATGTAAAATTGAAGGCCTTTTCTAAGTGAAGCTGCAAAAGCAACCTGTGGCCATAAAAAAAAAAAAAAAGGAATAGGAGTCCAAAATCCAAATTCAGAGAACTTTATGCATGCTCTGTACACCATATGCTCTACCAGAATGTTCAAAGCCCATTTTGTCCTTGTCTATTTAAGGACAGTCTCTTCAGCTTTCTCAGGGATGTTAGTGATGTCTAGGATAACTGCTGACTAGGCCTGAAAGAGCAATGTGGGAAGAAAGCAGAGTTTCTGGCATACTGCAGTGTATTAGCATTGTCAACACACAAATGGCTAAAGGAAGCATTGTTGTGAGATGAGCCATTTGTTATATTGCGGAGAGGATTGAAGATAAATGACAAAAGCAAAGTCATTCTGAGTTAGCCATTAAGGCGGAAAGATTCCCTTTTGCACTTTCATCATGCTACAGAACAGCAGTAAAACACAAAGCCTGCACAGAAGGCAACTCTGTAAGACGCTGAGAAGGGCAAAGACCAAGAACATCAAGGAAAAGCCCACCTCATGAAGGGCACGTGTTAACACCCATACAAACTTCTCACTTCAAAGTTTATAACTGTAAGATACAGACTTTTACATACAGTGTATCATGTGAACTGGAAGGCCTTCTCTTTGATGCCTTCTCTTACTAGAAGGAACCAAATGCCCTTGGGCCACCACTTCCCACTTTCAGATAGGCTTCAGCCTCAGTAGACAAGGCACTGTGTCTATGGAGAGGGTGTGGGAGCAGTTACCTTGGCAAGAGAAGACTTTCCAGAAATTCCAGAGTTCTTTGCTGGGATGGAAATAGCACAGGTCTGTTTCTTCAGTATCTGTGGAGTCAGACTGTCTTTTGCAATTTCTCCATTCTCTGCTGCAGCAGACAGCCTCACTGACAGCTCCCACAGCCCAAGTCAAAAAGGTCTCATATAAGTTGCAAATTATTTCTAAAACTTGTTGCAAGGTCCCTGGGTGCTGCAGCCTCCGATGCAAATTGCAGGTATATTCTATTTACATTTAACTAACAGAGTAGCTCCAGACTTGTTACTTTTTAAAGCAAGCTATATATATGTAGACTCCATAGAGTAACAGAAACTGTACCTGCATATAGTGTTTATATATAAATATATGCACAGTGTATATATAATTCCTAAGCTTCTGATTCTAACAATTGTATCTGTTTGTGTTACTACATAGGATAAAGTAATAGAAGGAATAGAAGGATAAAGAGACAGAAGGAATAAACACTGCCTATAATCATCTGTAAAAGGTAGAGTATCACACAATCTGGGACTCAATTCAAACTGGTAGGCAAACTGCAGCTGCAGTTAAAACAAAAACAATTCCTAGTGTTATTTTTAACTCTGTTCTCCCACTCAGGCTTGTCACCTCTCTCCATCTCCAAGACACGCACATTAAACCACAGCCCAATAGTGTTATCAGCACCTTTGTCAACAAAATATATTTGTCTCCCTGGGATGGTGAAATGTGTGTCACAAATGAATGAGATTTCTGGAGTGCATCAGCAACCTACAGGGAAGTGTTAATTAGAACAAACTGAATGACAAGAAAGCTCGACAGACACAAACTAATTAGCACCAAAAGTGTAGCAGGGCAGCTCTGTGGAGGCAGCACTCCATCACTAGCTTCTAAAAAGTTAGCGCTCTTTCCTATTTCCTGGACCAAGGAGTTCTACACTGGACCAAGAGTTCTACAACGATATAGAGGGAAGATCTGCTTTTTCTCCATCACCCAGCTACTCATTTGCACCACAGCATTCAACTCAGTCTATGCACAAAGTCAAAGATGAAGATTTCATCCCAGTAGGAGACTGGGTGCTCAGAAAGGCATACATTCCTCCCAAGTCTGAGCAGGACTGAAAGTCTATAAAGGCTACCAGTTTCCTTGGGGAATCTAAGAACACTGGGTGTCAGTGCAGAATTAAGCTACGCAGCTTCAGTGCAGGACAGCAAGGGGTTCTAAAAGTCTAGCGGGAATCTGGGGAAAGAAGAACTAGAGCCATTCATCATCTCAGCTTATGATTTTACAGCTTGAATATTGCCAACTAGCTGACATTAGTCAGGGGAGGAAAAAACCCCAAATTTCCCAAGTGTCATATCAGATGTTCTCCAAATGAATCCCCATTTTTTCCCAGATGCAACCTAGCAGATGGACTTGTGCACAAATAATCACAGAATGTTCAGAGTTTGAAGGGACCTTGAAAGATCACTTACTAGTCCAATCCCCCTGACGGAGCAGGATCACCTAGACTAAATCGCACAGGAATGCATCCAGGCAGGTTTATGAATGTCTCCAGAGACACTGTTCCAGTGCTCCATCACCCTAACAGTGAAAAGGTTTCCCCTTAAATTCACACGGAACTTCCTATGCTCCTGCTTGCACCCATTGCCCCTTGTCCTATCACTGGCCATCACTGAGAAGAGCCTGGCTCCATCCTCCTGACTCTAGCCCTTTACATATTTATAGACATTAATAAGGTCACCCCTCAGTCTGATCTTCTCCAAGCTAAAAAGGCCCAGATCCCTCAGCCTTTCAGTTCTGTAAGCAAATAAATAAGAGGATGGAAATGCTAAAAAAATAAGGTAAAAGAAAATAGCAAGCAGTACAAAGCATCTTGTTTAATGCTTGTTTTTCACATCTTTGTGGTCATTAATTTCCTCATTTTTAAGGGAAAAGATTTCAGACTGAATACAGGTTATACCTAACACTATTAACCAATGGGTCAGCATCCATGGTTTTACCAGCCTCTGTCTTATAGCTATAAAATTGAAAGTAATACTGTAAGCTGAGGAACCCACACCCACAGAGATATAAGTCTTCAATAATCTTATTTCCTACATTTTCCCTTTGCACTATGGCTATTTAAAGTGCTATGTGTTCACTAGTTCACATTTCCTTCTGCCAGCAGCCTGAGCTCCTTGATTCAAGCACATAATTTCTTTAATAAACAAAACAACACTAGAACTCTTTGGTATCTTGTCCTATTACTTCTTTTGGTCAAGAACTTGCCTCATCTGATGGTTACAAGCTTTACTCTCTACTCCAGTCTAAATGTGCCTGACAGGCATAAAAGAACATTGTGCTAAAACGGGTTCCTAAATAAGCAAAAGTTGAAGTATGTGTCCAGCCAAAGCTAATGGGAATTGTGGATGCATAGCACATGCAAAGGCCAAACCAGCACACCATGCTTTTAGATACCAGTGGGTGAGCATTATAACAAGAAGCACCTTTTGGCACAAATTGGATTAGGAAAAGGTTTTTCAGCATTAATACTGTGACTGGTCTCTGTCAGCCCATAAATATTTCTAAAAGCATCCACTCTCAAAACTGAATTTTAAGTGTCAGAGGGCAGGATTAGAAAAGCAGGGGGCAGGGAGAAAGTGTCCCTCAACTTAGCTGTGCAGACAGGGGTAAAAAGAAAACAAAAAAAGTCTATGATGTTAGGTTCAGCATTTTAAAACCCCATCCTTTCTGAAGCAAACACTTACCAACAGGGGAGTCTATCACCTGCTGTCATTCAGGAAGATGAAACCTTACACTCTGATGACCAAGGGCCATCATCCTTAAATACAACTGGGTCAAGAAGGAGCTAACAGGCTAAATGCTTTTATTACTGCATTTAGATAGCCCAACAATGTACGATTACAGCAGTTTATGAAGGAATAAAATACATGTACATCCTCTTTAAGCTCTGTTTTCTTTCCTTTTATACCAGTAGAGAATTGAGACCAATATTACCCAGTCACAGTAACACCGTGCTACCTCCTGCTACAGGAAGGAACTGATCAGCTATCCATTGTGTACTGAAGCAGATGGTGTGTAAATACCAGAAGCTTAATGATACCTAGGATTTCAGAGATCCCATTTCTTTTTTCATAGCAGAGTTTAAATTAAACTGCAAATGCTGCAAAACACACAGGGAAAGCTTTTTTTTCTTCTCACAAAACATTGCAATAGGAGTGAACTCCAGTCAACAAAAATAGAGGTGTAAAGCAAGTATCAGAGGAATTGCTGCTCTTTGAAGCCATACACACTGCAGAAGGTATCAAGATTACTTCTATCAGGTGATTATAACTGCATCAGTCACACAAGACCTCTGCAGAGCAGAGATTTTTTGCAATGAGCATACACAAAAAGCACCTCTTCCCCTGCTCCCCATCACTTTCACCAAAAATGTGCAAAGCAAACCTTGACTCCTAACTGCTTGGATGATCTGGAAGGGAGTTAGTTTATATAAGCCAAAGCAGTCATGCAATTTAGGATGCTTTGCATAACTAAGCAAGTAAACATTGACAGCATACCTCAGCACACATCTGACCACTCGCTCCCATCATTTGTCTTGTCAGTCAACTGAAGCCTTGTGGACAGCAGTTTCAGATATATTACATTAAGACACCTTTGCTTCCAGATAATTTTCTTATTGTTATTTAGACATTTCCATGAACTACAGCAATATAGATTGCTTTCTCCTCTTGCTGCTAATTCCTCACCATCCATCAGGGCAAGGACAGAAATCTGACTGTGTATATTCACATCCCCTGCTATTTTCCACCCTTGTCTGTCACCTTTGCAGCCAACAATGAAAGGTAGACTTGCAAAAGACCCAAGATGTGGAGGAAAACACAAAGTGTTGTCAAGTGAAGAACCAGTTAGGTTCTTAGAAAGTAAATCCATTCTGCCAGACTATTCACCAGACTGCTGGCTATGAGGCAGAATTCTAAAAGCATGTTTTTCTTTTCATTATTATGCTGCCTCTTCCTTATTCCCGTTTCTCCCAGGAGAAATGGGTAAGAAAATACAAACTTTTGTTTACAGTTCATTTTAATTTTGAACTCAGAGGAGAGCACAAGTGAGATGCAGACTTGCAGTCCATTTCATTATTTTGTCTGTGGTAACACAGAGACACTCAAGCCATCATTGCAAGCATCCCACCAACGGGCTGATTTGAACAAAGAGGAAAAAATGCAAACTATTTGCTTCTTCTGCCCTTCCTCCACCACTCCACCACCCCTATTCTGAAAAACAGTTTCCTTTCCCCTTGAGCAATAAAAAGAGTAATCCTGTACATCATTAATTCATACCCAAAAAATGAGGCATCAGATACAAGTTTGTTTAATACTTGATCAAAGGCTCCATGTAGCATAAAGGAAATCCAAACTCCTAACACATCTGGGGCCAGTTAGTGGGACACTGGTGTAACTACTTTGAAGTGTCTAACATTTAAAGCATGTACCGATTTGCTCGTTTGGTTTTGGAAAAAGCAGGCCAGCTCCTGTATAAGCCCACCGACCTGCTTCATCAGAAAGCTGCACTAGGTCTATGAAATAAAATGTGATGATGGCATACACTAATTTTCACACTCCTAGATCAGGATGGTGCCCTTTTAATCCAATTTTACTCATCTAAGCAGTAAAAAATGGTTTAAAGTGTCCTTTGAACTTCCTGTGTAACCCTGCTGCTATGCTTCCCTGCAGCCATATGGGGAATCGTGAGAACTTGTGTAACACACAGGTGCTCTCATTTGCTCCTCTCCTCGTACATCCTGGGAAGAACAGCAGATATAAGGATTAACTCTTCCTCATTATTACAGTCAGTCTGGTATACTCACCTCAGAATATTTTATTTTAGCAATTTCTTTATTGTGTGGCAATTTTTAAGGGCCTCAGTGCACCATTCCTGATTATATTGGAACAGCTGAGCCCATGCCTCTGGAACCTTATGGCCCACACGGCAAAGCTGTTCATGATAGGAAAGCTCTGTCTCTACAGTTTCTACCTGGATGAGTAAAGTGAAGGCAGCAAACACCAACTCTGGTTTTCCACCAGTTCTGGTTTTCCTTGCCACTCCAGGCTGTGCACCATTCCAAGGTGTAGAAAGTATTTCTGGACCCATGAAGTCATCTTCCATGATAACCTCTCAGAAATGAGCAGGACAATGCAACTTCACCTGGTGCTGCGCGCAAATTACAGCCTGCACATAAGAGACAATCTCTTTCCATTCTAAGGGCTGACATGTGGAGATACAACAACGTACTTACTGAGTTATTGATGACTTATAACATGGTAATAACCCAAGCTCCCAATTCCCAGATGAGGCATGTTTCACATCCTTTTAAAGTCTGATTCAAAACTGTGGGGGCCTTCAGACAAAACCCAAGATACCCTTCCCTTACACTTGGAGACAGTCACCTGCTGCTACAAATTCTACCGTACAACCTGCACTTCAAATGCAAAGCCCCCCCAGTGCTAGCAGTAATGAACTGGATTAGTACTGTGATTCTCCCACTGTCAGGGAAATAAAAATCTCATAGTTCCACTACCAGAGATTTCTGTGGCAACGCTGTGAATACCAGCAAGAGCAGCTGCAAAATAGCAAGCTAACAAAGGTTATGGAGATATAATGGTGACTCAACAACTTTTCCATTCAGCTATTAAAGTGTATGCAGTTCCCTTTATGCTGCGGGTGAATCAAAAGTGATTGAGCAGAATTAATCTCTCCCTAGAGAATTAAAAAAAATGTGAAAGCTTCAGTGCAGACTTGCTGGACTTTTTCAAACCTGAGTTTCTTAAAAACTCCTCCCTGCTGTAACACCAATGTGCCAAATGTCCAGTGAACTGAATTTCAGCAGAGTTGAGTTTTGGACGACTGAGTTAAAAGAATGATGTGAATTAAAAGTGTATATATTGAGATGACAGGCTTCTAGTTGAAATATATAAGGCTTCAGGAAATACTGATACTCTCTAGGAAACTCCCTTGGTCTCTTACCGAGCACCTATGCAATGGTACTCACCTTGCCTATGGAGCTCTAATTGCATGATTTTATTTTTTTTTTAATTCCATACTGAGACCACAGATATTCAAGCATGTGAACAGACATTTTATGCATTTAGCACTAATTTAAACATCCATTTAAGTCACATGTGAAGAACAGGCTCTGGCTTGGAAACCCAAAGCCCTGACTGATAGGCGCGTATCCAGCCATTGTGTAGTTTTATGATCCAAGAAGAAAAATTTTCCTCACCTTGCAACAAATACCAAAAATATAGACACCAATGGTTTTATGAAGCTTTTGCTGAGTGAAGGGCAAAGGAAGACAAATTGGTGAATAAAATGATTAATGCAGGAAAATCAAAGCTGTCTGGGAAAAAACCCACAGCAACCACATCACAAGTATTTAAAGTTTGCAAGAAAAATACAATCTGTACATTTTCCAAATGTTTGAATCTGCTGCTCTTCTCCTTTCCACAACAGGTTTCTCCTAAACATCTTTGGTTTTTGGATTCGGACCAGGACTATTGAGCCAAAAGTGTCACATGGGACTTATTTCATGTTCATGAACTATGAAATTTGTCTGTAAATAAATTTTGGATGCCAGCTTATCCAAGACAAACCTTAGTTATGCAATACTTAACACTGAAGTGGGCAGGCACAAAAAAAGAACAAAAGCATAACATTTCCCCTTCAAGAAACAGAAAGGACAACAAATACATTCCAGGAGACATACAGAAACCTTTCCATAATTTAGGATAACATTGGGACAAAAGGGGGTTTTGTTTGTGTAGATTGCTAGCTCTAAGGACAAGTTCACTAATGGAGAGCGATTAGTAGATATGCCTGTTTGCAGAATAACAAGAAACCTAGTTGGTTCAGCTGTTAGCATTACTGCTCCATGCAAGACTCTTTCTTTGAGTGAAAATTCAATATATCTCTGCCAGTCCTCCTGTGTGATACAGAGTTGAAGAGAAAAATTCAGCTATTCTTTAGTCAACTCTCTCTCAAACATCACAGTATCATTCAGTGGAGCAAATCCAAGAGAGTGGGGGTTTAAAATACAGGTCCAGAGAGTCCCAAAAATCAAAAGCAGTTTGTATCTCCGTGCAGTCAGAACTATCAGTCTTACTATGCCCTCTCATCTGTTTATCTGTTTTTTCTAAGGGACCAGTTTCATTTCTGTCTTCCTTGGGTTTGTTGGAATTTCTCCATATGCGTATCTGTGCCAGAAACCGAGTTTCTAGGCATGCAATGACTCAAAATGACTTACTGCCTCCATGTAAAGAGCTATAATATTAACAGAGTTCAACATCACGGTTGCTTTGCCCAAGTAAGATGTGGACTGCTCAAACCTTCGTTGCTCTCCTCTGTTTCAACAATGTGCCCATGCAGAATTTCGAATATGAAGACTTCAAATGATAATAGCGCAAATCCATGTCCAAAATCTGGGTTTGTATGATACCAGAAGGGAAATCCTTCACTGAACCACCCTTCACGCACTGCCATCCAGGAGCCAAGCAACAAGGAGAAAGCTTAGAGGTGCACAGGCTCTTGGCTATCTAGATGATTTTAGAACAGTGTCTGTAATAGTAACAAGTTTCTTTTTCTAGAGACACCTGTGCAATGTTGGATCTACAAGAGTTCTTGTTTTCAAAAAGCATCACAGGGAAGTGACTGGACTATAAGGGAGCTTTTAATAGCTGTGTGTCCCTATTTGTCAGCTGAGTAATAAAAAAATGATAAAGTGGTCTTTTGCTTTTTATGAAGCAACATCTCTCAAGAATGCTATGTACAATACACTAGAAATATAGCATGAAATGGCTGAAGACATCTGGTTTTTTGCCCCTCATAACCACTAAAAATGTGTGGGCATCTAAATGTAACCACACAACTTGTCCTGCATTATTACTCACACCATGGTTTATCATCGTGGATACTTAGTGGCTTTTATGAACATATTTAATGCTGATATAAGCAGCAGAAGAGTAAGCCAAAGAGTAATCCACTTTACCTGTTCTTAGGTTTTATTTAGGTTTGAGCAAGGCCAGCTCATTGAAGGCAGGTGTTCAATTGCCTTTAGGTTTCTGCTGCTCAGATTTGCTACATGGACGTGGATTTCAGCCAGCACCAGTCACACAAGCAGCAGCCACTGCTTCCCACAAGTCCTTGAGGTGGAGAGCACCCTGCTTCTCTGGCCAGACCAGCTGCCATGATTTATCACACTCCTGCTGAATACAAATTTTAGCCTCTCCAGGTTACCTGCAGATCTGAGGATTTTCATCCTCAGAGGACTGCCTGGATGCAGATAAAGTGTAACTGAAGCAGGTAACTGAACTTCGATTATACTCCTTGACAGGTCCTCAGAACAGAGTCCATACAAGATCGTGTCTTGAAGGGCTGAGTTTCACCCCAAAACTCATTTCACCCTTCTTTGGGTGAACCTTGATCATCCCCTAGAAAGACAGCACTTACTGCTCCTGGGATACAGCCCAGATCCTCTACCAGACTCAGAAGATGGCAAATCCCTGTTATCTGTACAGAACCAATATGATTCCTTTGCTCCAGGGCACTTCTGGCCTCTGTTCCTACTCATAAGAACATCGCCACATATAAAGTCCGAAGAAGAGATTCTGGAAAACAAAATCCCCACTAAGAATTAATGTAGAACTTGAGACTGGTGGATATAGAGGTGGAATAAACTAAAACTATGCAGGATTAACAAAGCTGACACAATCAGTTACCAGATGATGGCCACTTTCAGTCTTATCTTAATTATCAACAATTAGACTATGAGCAGAAAAAAACCTCACTTCATTAATGGACGCATAGTAAAAATAGTTATAAACAGCTATAGCAGCATGGTGGAGGACTGTTTTCCCAACAAAACCATATCATTCCTTCATAGCTTCAAGGCTTTCTAAATTACCTACAAAAAATTGTTTTGTGAAAAATCCATTTTGCTCTTGTGTTCCTAGGAAAATATACGTGGGTGAACAGTGGCAGGTTGTGTACCTTGACCAGTAGAACCCAGCAACATTCCCGTGGCTGTAAGTAACAGTGAAAGATGGGGTAGGACAGACTTTGTGGTCAGATTAGATCAAGCAGTAGAGCTGGAAGAAGCAGGGAAGATTTTGGGCACACGGACTGTCCGTGTCCTTTGATTGCCAGAACTTTGACAACACAACCCCAAAAAATAATAGTTGATGAACAAAACAAACCATGTTTAAAAACTGGATCATAGTTACAAGTTCAGTGTGCTCCTGAATCTAAAGCCTGTCAAACTGATTTTCTTCCTTGACAGAGTATTTTATACCAGGTCACAAAGTCCCAAAGACATGAAGTTAAGTTTCGTGACTGATTTTCTGGTTTCGTCACAGTGACTGATAGGAACAAACAAACAAACAGGTTTTCTTTTCAATTAATTGTCTCCCCCTGCCTAGGAAAGGGAGAGCATGGAAGACTGATATCCAATTTATTGCCTTTATTTCTAAACAAACACCTTTGAGACATAGGTCTGCATCCTGACATCTGTGGAATGTCAAATTAAATCTCTTTTGCTCATGACTGACAGAGAGGAATTTGCCCTGCCAGAGTCAAATTAAGCATAATGCTACTTACAGTATCAAACCACACCTGAACACAGTAAAATGACTGTCCATCTTTTTTGATCTAGCCTGCATCTACAGACCTCAGCAGATAATTGGCATCACATAAATAAGAAGTTTTTAAGAAGGTGCACTTGACAGAATGAGTTTCAAACCAGAGAACCACAGAGACACATTCATTACACTGACAGCCCGTTTTGACACCTCTCATGCAGAAGGTGCTGCTAATCCTAATGAATATTCACTCTCCTCTGAGCAGGAGCCCAAAACACAATGCATAAATTCATACCTCTCCAATAGAAGATCTTTTGTAAGCCATCAAAGTACAACATTCCCCACCCATTTTCCCACTTTGGCTTGTCCTTTGTATTTCAATTAATTAAATATTACCTCCATATGGCTGCATGCACATAACAAAGAAAACAACTGTGTTCTCAAAGTTCAGACCTCAATACTAAGGCCATACACATACCACTGGCACATGAACAACAAGTATTTTTATCCCCATAACATACATTGTTTGTGCAATAAAACACTTCCTAAAGATATTGTCTGTAATTGCCTTTAACTGAAAAACATTCAAAGGGGAAATACAAACAAATAAGTATAATTTTTAATGGGTAACCAGTACCCTCTAAGGGCAACGCAGGCCTGACAGCCTGATATGGCCCCCAAAATAAAGCAAAAAATCCCATGGGTCTTCACTGTTACTACAGAAGCCTGAAGAGACAGACATCCTCATGATCCAGAAGACCCTGAGACTAAACTACAAAACATTCTTCTCGTCTGCGGAAAGGAGAATCTACCAGAGGAAAAAGATCACCAAATATCAGTCAGTGAAGGTGGGAACTGAAAACAGGATCACCAGAAACAGTTTCAGAATTGTAATTGTCACAGACAATCTATGGGTCTCTGTCCCAACACACAAAAAGGGAACCAGTTATCCAAGACGTACTTGTCCTGCAAAGCAGCATGACTTCTGCGGAGCTGGCCGGTTCTGACCACCCAGGAAAGTCTCATTGGTAACTGATGGACAATAATGTTATTATTTCTCCCCTCATATCTAACCTCACTTTTAAAAATTTTGTTTCCACTTAATAGGACTAGACTGTATTAACGATTTATTAATTAAATGCTGACAAACAACAAGTACCTTACAACAGTCAAAGCAAACATTTTTGTTTTATCTGTGGAGGAAATGGTGGCAAAAGGAAGGTTTGAAGAACAGTTCAGGTTTTAAAGTAAAACACCAGGATGGCTTTGAGTAAGTGACTTAGCACTTCTATGTAAAACTCTTTCTAACCAAGAAGTTCCTGTCAAAAGATTCTCACATTAGATGTCCTTGACAATGAGCTGAAGCTTGGAGAGGCTGTTATGCACATTATCCACAGATAAGTGGTGGTACCTGGTTTGCCAGTATCTATTTCACTTTCAGGGAAAAGTAACATGACTGCAGCAACTCCAGTGCAACGGTACCAAAATGGTCAACTTACCTTTTCTTTCTGATGATGAAGAAAAATATCTCAGAACCTGTGAGTCTGGCCCCAAAAGGCTTTCTCTATCAAGCCAAGACTATCCTCTTATCAAGAAAATCACTCAGCTAACTGTTGCTACCGGACCCAAGGTATGATATATTCCTTATGAAACACCAGTAAGGAAGCAAGCACCACCATTCTTCCTCGATGAAGTTTGAGTTACCTTCATGGGTCACTCCACAAAGAGCACATTGCAGCAATCTTACAGTGTTTTATGCCTCTTGCAAAGCTACTTGTACTCAGGGAGAAATTCACAGACAGAAGGAGTGTGACCTTGCTTCAGAAGGGTTTTCAGTGCTCCTCGAGACAGTGACTGTACTTATTTATGTCTCATACCTAGAAAGAACATAGCCTTAGCAAAACGGAGGAAATGAGATCAAAGCTTTTTTTACCTGCATGCAGTTGAGCCCAGCAGAATACACGAGGTAAAATCTCATCTGTTCAGAAGGACAAAAGAGTAATAATACCAGTACTCAGGAGTTCTAAAAAAAAGGACATCACCTCCAACAGGGTCCCCTTCTCACTTTAAGAACTGAGGCACAAATGAAAGGAGTATCTTTGTGTGAGCTTCTAAGAAGCTACCGAGAGGGCTGAGCAGTTTGGAAGTGTAAGAGGGCTGTGGTGTTTAAATAATAGCTTTGCTTCAATTAAGAACAATCAGAAGAAGGAAATACTCTTCCAGTAGGATTTTGGGGGTGGAGGGAGAAAAAAAATTGCTATACTGACCAATGTAATTGCTTTAATCATTTCATTAAATTCTTTTGCCGTGTGCTCCATCCAGCCCATACTGTACAGACTCTGCAACAAACTAAAGTGACACAGAAACTTGTATTCCTTTGTAATTCCTTTCATTCTCAGAGCAGGTGCACCATGGACAAAATTGCATATCCTTCACGTTATATATTTTAAGTATTGTTGTTTCCATCCCCGTGTGCTTTCCCAATAAACTCCCTTACCCCAACCCAGGAGTTTTACCTTTATCTCCCCATTCTCCTCCCGATCCCGCCGGGAAGGGGTGAGCGAGCAGCCACGTGGTGCTCAGCTGCCAGCTGGGCCTGAACCACGACGCATGGTGAGATAGATAACCCAGACAGAAAATTTCAGACAAAATGCTTATTATTTTTTAACACTGTCATCAGTTGAGAGCTGCTTAGGACTGAGAGCTCAGATGATCTTAAGACAAAAATATCTTCCTGCAACTAGAACAGACAAAAAGAAACATCTCCTTTGCAGCTCATGCCAGGTACCGTCCACAGGCAGCATCTTTGAACTGGCACAGGTTAACCCGGATTGATGGGCCAGGCTGATACCAGCAGGCAGCCTTCTATGCTATAGGTTTCCTTTTAATTAGTATGGTTAGATATCAGTGGAAGCCTGTGCAGAAAGTTCTCTTCAAAACTGCTCACAGAGCATCCTCCAGCAAAAACTCACAAGGGTCAAGGGTGGGAAGCAGCATATGCAGGCAGCCAAACCAGCACGCTCACTGCAGATGCACTTATCCTATTAACCAGCCATCCTGCCGGGTACAAAGGCACTTGCCTCACCTTATGAGGCAAGGCAATGACAGTGGAATTGGAAGTGGAGCTCTAATAATAAAAATCAAGGCAGGAGCATCAACTCAGGTGCTTATGATATCTATCATCAAACTTAAAAGTTAACCATGGCTCTGTATTACAATGGCTCCATAATTAAGATTGATTGTAGATAGTTGCTAGGTTGTTGCTAAGAAAAAGATCAAAGGGAAACGTTTAAAGGAACACCTGTACACCAACTGTCCTGGAACACCAAGAACATCTAAGCAAGGTATCTCCACACACAGCCAGTTTGGCACTGAAAACCAAAGTCTAGGCATCCTCAACTGAACTGTCTTCCTTATAACACTGAAAACCACACCTAACTATCAAGGAGACCCTTGCCCAGGTGAAGACCCTTCCTCCAAGCAGGCGCAGTGATTGGAGAAGATGACACAGCAGTTGTTATAATTACATGTAAATTACTAGCCAATCAGTGTAACTGGGAATGTACTACCTTGCAACATTTGTGTATAAATATAACAAAAGCGCAGCCTTCAGGTGTGCTTGGTTTGTGGAAACTCACATAGCAGTCAGACCTGAGTAAAAGCAGTAGCTCCTCTGCATGTGGGAATTGGCTGGTTGCACACCGGGTAAGGAATCTGCTTTTCAGACAACACTTATGTGAGCAGTTGCTGTTTCGCAAAGGAGGAGAAAGGTAAGGAAAGAGGAAGGGGTCATCATTTCCAGCCAGGGTCTGCCCTGCCTGCAGGGCACCAACAGTCACTGAAGTGCTATCCCATCTGGATTTTGAAGTTTATAAGCCTGGAATCAGAAATTCTCCGTTTGTTCTTGGTGGATTTATCCAGCTGCTTTCCAAAGCTCTGCTCCAGAGGTGATGCATTTTGTTGCTGTTGTTTCAAGAAGTTTAATTAGGTGACTGGAACCAAGTCCAAAAATACCCTCTGCACAGAGCCTTTCTCAAAATAACACCCAATTACTCTAAGTAAGGGCCATGCCTTGAGAGAATTTCCAATCCTCACGCTATTTTCAGTCCAACTTTTCTCTTCATTCATTTGGGAGGAATAGAAAAAAAATGATTAAAGACCAGTCAGATGGTTGTATTTCTCAGTGGGTGTCTGCTCATCAGCTAATTGTTTTTGAAGCTTCAGATGCTCATACAGCACATATCTGGAAAATCTTCTTTGCGTGGGGGGATACCAGAAGAACTACACATTTCCAATCTGCATTTAAATGTAATGCCTCTCTTGCAGAAGGCACTGCATGCAGTCAGACTGCTGGAAAACAGCTTCCTGAGAAGTCAGGGAAGCGGCAGCAACATGTCAGCACCACGTCTTACACTTCAGAGCTACCTACTTCCAGCACTGCTGCCAAACTACTGTAACTTTCAACAACTTTTGACTGCCATGTTACTCACCAACTGTTGCATAGTTAAATTCAGCACTGCCTCAGGAAATGAGAGAGTACTCACACCTACAACAAAATTTGCAGAAAGAAGGCATATGCTGGCTAAGTGGAACTTCCCAGGATGAGAGATTGCCCCAGTGTTTGTTAGGAAAAGTTTGGCACTGATGCCTCCCTGGAAAGGATCCATCTTTCTAATGTCATGAAGAAAAGCCCTCAAGCTAGTCAAGCACCTCTTCCCTACTCCTTGAAGTTCCATCCAAATTTTATTGCTTTATAAACAGCAGGAAAAAGCAACTTCCTTTCCCTTGTTTGTGTTCCTCAGAAAACAAATGGCAGCCTGTCAAGTAATAACTGAATGTAAAAAGAAAATTTAATTTAAAAAATAATAATTTGAAAGACCTGGGTCTATCTTGCAAAACCAGTTCTGTACTCCACCACTGGGAAGGAAGGCAGATCCCAGCAGTAGGTGAGTGCTGCGATTGAGACGGGACACAGCTTGATGCAAGCTAACATCGTTTTATTGTAACAAATCACAAGTTTATATACTTTTTCAAAGCCCACGTGGGCCTTAGTTTCATTGGAGTGCAGAAGCCATTCTTACATTTACTATTTGCTGATTGGTTCAAAAACACTTACGAACATTATTAGAAAAAGCAGCTTAGGCCTAATCACACAACCTTTACACACATTCTGTTTTTGTTTCTTAAAGCATGTTTCGTTCTCCCCTTCAAGGCTAACCTGGTCCTGTTATGCACTTCTGGTGTCAAGATGTCTAGTTGCCCAAAATTCTTTCGTCCCTTATCAACCAGCTCTTCTTTGTTATTTTAACTCTCCCAAGGTTTGTGCCCAACAAACCAGCACGTCTGCCTCCGACAGCTGCAGAGTGCTAGAATTTCTGCTTGACCCTTTCAGGCCCTGTGCCACAGGTGAGGAGATGCCTCTTTGTCATGGTTTTGCTCCAGCTGAGAGCCAAGCACCATGCAGTCGCTTGTTCTTTAAAAGGGAATGGGGGGGTGGAAGTTGAAGGAGGGGGAAGAGGGAAGAAAAAGGGGGGGAAAAAACCAACCAAACCAAGGAACCAAAACCTTGTGAGTTGGGATAAGGATAATTTACTGGCGTAGCAGAAAGACAGATATAACAATAATAACAGAACTTTATAGCAAAATATATGAAACTGGTGATACACAATGCAGTTTCTCATCGAACCCACACAACTCGGGCCGTGCAGCTCAGAGCCATCCGGAAAAACCTGACTGTCCCCAAAACCACATGTCCTGGAGCTGCCTGCTCCTCCTCCCACCAGCCCCCCTTTTCTGCTGAGCATGACGTAATTGGCATGGAATACCCCCTTTGGCCAGTTCGGGTCACCTGTCCTGGCTGTGTCACCTCCTTTCTTGTTAGCGGGGAAATATGAACAACTGAAAAGTCCTTGATTGCTTGGCAACAACTAGAAACATCATGGTGTTATCAGCACTGCTTTCATCCTAACTCCCAAACACAGCATTCCATCCACTATTAGAAAAGAAATTAACTCTATCCTAGCTGAAACCAGGACACTCCTCCACCAGACCCATACCCAGCCTCGCTTACCACCCACACTGGGAATCCCCAGTTAGGAAAAGTAGTCTACTGTGAAGGCTGACAAGAGTGTGCTCCCCCTTGGAGCCAAGGGTCCCATTCCTGCCCTCTAGGTAACAACCATACTTGTTGATGGCAGGAGATGTTTTAATCCAAACACCACAGTCACCTTCATCTTCAGTCTCCTCAACCCAGGTAAAAATTCTCAGAAAGGTCTTGGCCCTTCAGTGTATTGGGGAATTACTGAGGGGAGAAAGATCTCAGCCCTTGAAAATATAGCAAAGCTTTATGTAAGCAATGAAAACATATCAGCACCAGCAAATGATCAAATTCTACTTTGCTCTCAACCAGTACCATCTTTTGTAGGACACTTGTTGGGTGCTTGAAGAGGGAAAGTACAGATGGATACTAGACTTAGCTTCTTTTGGTGTTTTGGGGTTTTTTTATCAGTTTTAATGGTTCTTTTGGGTTCTAAAATTTATTCTTGCTGTGAAAAGAGGTTTATGCTCAACTTCACACATCACTGTCAGATGCAACTCTAAGATTTTGAACATCGTACTTTACAAAAAGGAAAGCTTTTGCTTGAAAGCAACAGGTCATATAATACATGGAGAACTGCACGAGCAACTGCAAGACTAGAGAGGACTCATCCACAGGCCTCCCCTCCAGCAACAGTGCTGCGAAACAATGAGCAGCCAAGAAGGATGCCAGCACCTGGTATGAGTGACTTGGGTCAGATCAAGTTCACAGCTGACAAGATGCTGAGCTCACGTCTCCTGACACTCGTACTTTGTTCTGTTGCTTTGCACCTCATGCAGGCCTTGACAGGGCAGAGTGAGCCTGTCTGCTCTTCCAGGCAGCTGATAGGACGGGACAAACCCACTTCTCCGTTCCTGGCCCAGACACCCATGACTGTAAAAAACAGGCAATTAAACCCACAATTTTCCCTCTCAGCAATTTCAGGAACTGTCCTTCACAAACATCCGCGAAGTTTAGTTCCCTCAGAAACACCGCCTCTAACAACAGCTTAAGCATCTCACTAGCATAATGTGAACTTTACGTAATGAACAACAGCCCTTTTTCAGCACAGCTGAAGAATACTTGATTTCCCATACATATTCATCAAATACTTTATTTCTTGCTAGAGCATATCTATTTATTTAAAATCCTGGAGCAGGTGGTAGTTTCTCCGCTGTGAAATAATAAACCCCTATAAGGAAATGATAAAGAAACACACGGTGTAAGAGCAATTCTGCCCAGCAGGCTTGCAGTGTGATGCTGCCCAGCCATCTTTTAATTAACACTTGAAATGCACACATCAAACCCATGCAGTTTAACAGTCTGGAGTTCAGAGTGGAATTAGCTGTACCTAATCCTTCCTGCTCTGCTGTGCAGCAGCTGCAGCAAAAGCACGGGCTGCTGGGCTGGCAGCGAGAAACTTACCAGCATCATTCCCACAGTCCCTATACTTCCACGCTCTTAGCACCCCCCACAACTACTTTCTCATCTCCTGCTTCCTTGGACCTCCTTTCAAAATATTTATCCTTCTGTGACACTTAAAACTTTGTTCTCCAAATTCTAATTTAGTTCCTGTACCATTTACTGTTAGTTCCACTAGCAAGCTGCTTTCTCCCTAGCTCTGAGAGCTGTAGCCCTGTATGGATTCCTTCTTGCTTTCTGGGTTAACACAGAAAAGATCAGTTAGAAAAACAAGACAATCCACTCCCACCTCAAGCTTCTCAACAAGTCCATACTTGGCTGACTTCCCTTACCTTTGATGGTTAAGATAAGGTCCTTTTATGGCCCTAAGATTTATTTTCAGAATAAGGAGATCATGAACATAGACAGTGGCTGTTCAGGATCAGAGAACAAGGTGAAAAGTCCAGAGGCGGCAACAGAAGAGATTACAACACACCAAAACGGGGTCGTTGTTCACAAAGCTGTAAACTTTGCAGGCGGGTAGGCTAGTGTCTGTCTTGGTTGTCCTTTTAAAGGTCCTGCCTGGGAACAGACCCAAAACAGTGGGTCCTCTACAGCTTTATCTGTTAGTGCAGCAAAAGCAGTAGCAAACGGGGAAATTGTGCATTATAACCCATTCATTACATCTTGCTAACCAGGTCTAGTTCTGAACGAGGACATAAACTATACCATGCATCTCCTCACATGTTCCCTCCTTCCTTACTCTCCCCACTAAACAGGGATTCAAGATCATTCCAAAAGGGATAATATAAATCAAATCTAAGAACTGTGTATTTTATTATCATAATTGCAAATATCAGTCAAGAAAAAGGAAGTGGGGGTGCAAGTTAAGACAGTTGAGTGCATCTCTCTGCAAATGCTGCTGTTGGTAAATTAGTCACCCCAGAAGAATCAGACAGATCTAGAATGAAAGTGTCTACTCTCCTTCATGAGTCATGGCTCTCAATGGCTGTTATCAAGTGGCAAAAAGCACTTCTAGACCTCCTCACTTGATCTTTGGTTTCACTTATTTTTGCACTCCATGCCAGATGCAGAGCCAGAAATAAGCAAGATGCATGTGAATCATTTCCTCATGACGGTCCTTGCTTCCAGCAGAGCATTGCCTTAGCATTTCTGCAGCTCCTGGGAGGTACTGGAGAACTCTTCTAGCAGTAGAAATTCAGTGACTAGCAGGCACCTGAGGTAAGGTAACCTTCCCAAAACCTCCTCTTCCTGCAACACAGCTGTCCCTTCACCTCCTTTTTGCTGCCTCACTCAGGAAATGACAAATCTTACAGAAGTCTGCACAATTATACCAAAAAACCTGGAAGATATATTCTTTCTACTTTGCTATTTCATAAACAGTGCTATCATCCAGTGCTCCTATGGCCTGACATTGTCTAACTAATCAGAGATTCTTAGAATGGTTTTGGTTGGAAAAGACCTTCAAGATCGAGTCCAACCATCTATCCAGCCCTACTAAGTTCCAATATCTAAGAAACCTTTCAGAAAATAATTTTTTTCCTAATATCCAACCTAAAATTCCCTGAAGCAACTTCAGACTTGTCCTGTCACTAGCTACCAGACAGAAGAGACCAATCCCCACTTCACTACAACCACCTTTTAGGTAGTTGTAGAGAGTGATGAGATCTTCCCTCAGTCTCCATTTCTCAATTCCAGCTCCCTCAAACACTTCTCAGAAGACATGTCTTCTAAACCCTTCACCAGCTTTGTAGCCCTTCTCTGGACACACTCAAGCATCTTGATGTCCTTCTTGTAGTGAAGGGCCCAAAACTGAACAGAGTATTCCAGGTGCAGCCTCAACAGCACCTCCCTACCCCTGCTGGCCACACTTTTCCTGATGCAGGCCAGGATGCCATTGGCCTTCTTGGCCACCTGGGCACACTGCTGGCTCATGTTCAGCCAGCTGTTGATCAAAACCCCTGGGTCTCTCTCCTCCAGACAGCTCTCAAGCCACTCCTCTCCAAGCCTGTAGCTTTGCATGGGGTTGTCGTGACCCAAGTGCAGAACCCCACGCTTGGCCTTGTCAAATCTCATGCAATTGGTCTCAGCCCACTGATCCAGGGCATCATAGGATGTATGAGGTTAGAAGGGACTTTTAAAGGTCATCTAGTCTAACCCCTCTGCAGTAAACAGGGACACCTTTAACTAGATCAGGTTGCTCAGAGCTCCATCAAGCCTGACCTTGAATGTCTCTAGGGATGGAGCCTCCACCACCTCTCTAGGCAACCTGTGCCAGTGTCTCACCATCCTCAAAGTAAAGACCTTCCTGATGTCTAATCTAAACCTTCTCTGCTCTAGATTAAAATCATTGCCCCTCACTACACACCCTTGCTAATAACACAGCTGGCTTGCAGATCGCTTCAACCGGATCCTGCCAGCCCTTCCCCCATTTTACTTAATGAATTAATCTGAAATTCATGTCAGAGCATCTGGTATGAAACACTTTTGTAAGTGGGAACACTGAACAAGCCACTTACTAATAAGGAATAAGTACTTGCAATAGTTGCTCTTAATGAAAAATGGAAGGTGGTAGTGGTAGGAGTACTCGAGATCTAATAATAGTGGGTTTAAATTACAGCAAGGAAAATTTAAGACAGACATTAGGAAAAGCTTTTTAATGCTCAGGGTAGTAACAGGCTTGGGCTGACTTCCCAAGCAGGCTGTGGAATACCACCGCTGAGGGTTTGCATTACAAGGTTAGACAAACATCTGCTGGAAGTGGCAAATGATTCTGCCCTGAGGGAAGGGCAGGCTTTGATGCTCCCTGGACCACCTTTCTATCTGCTTTTTTTTTTGGGTAGGTTTCTGTGTTCTGCTCTGGCAACACCAACAGGATGGCAGTGGCTGCATCCTGCTGTGGACAGCACCCTCTGAGCCCCACTTCCTCAGCTTCTGCTACCACCAGAGCAGACTTCTCATGTGTAAAAGCCTAAACCACAGTCAAGAGCTACTCCTCCATAGCCCTGAAAAGTATGCCATGTAACAGCTTCAGCAAAAAGGTGGGTCTGCAATGAACTACTGAAGTTTAAGTGAGGGGAGGCAAGCCTGGCCAGCCTGTACTGGGTTTGCATGGCAAAATTTTGGCAGCAGGGGGGCTACAGGGGTGGCTTCTGTAAGAAGCTGTTGGAATTTCCCCCCACATCTGACAGACCTGTCACCAGCCAAGATCAAGCCCATCGGCAACCATGACAGCACCTCTGGGATAACAGAGTTAAGGAGGAAAGGAAAAAGAAACCCCACCAAAAAAAACAACAACAAAGACCCCCAAAACAGGAGGAATTGCAGAAGATGTGAGATTAACAACTTGGTAGACACTAAAGTCTATGAAGAAAGAGAGGGATGAGACACTCCAGGCACTGGAGCGGAGATTCCCCTGCAGTCCATGGAAAAGACCATGGAGAGGCAGGCTGTCCCCCTGCAGCCCATGGAGGGTGATGGTGGAGCAGATATCCCTCTGCAGTCCTTGGAGGACCCCAAGCTTGAGCAGGTAGATGCCCAAAGGAGGCTGTGACCCCCCATGGGAAGCCTATGCTGGAACAGGTTTGCTGGCAAGACTTGTGACCCTATAGAAGAGACCTCCTCTAGAGAAGTTCGTGAAGAATTATAGCCCATGGGAAAGACTCACATTGGAGAAGTTCATGAAGGACTGTCTCCACTGAGATGGACCCCACCCTGGAGCAAGGGAAGAGCGTAAGGAGTCCTCCCCTGAGGAGGAAAGAGCAGCAGAGATGATGCATGATGAACTGACCGCAACCCCCATTCCCTGTCCCCATGGAGGGAGGGAGGTGTAGAAAAACTGGGAGTGAAGTTAAGCCTGGAACAAAAGGAAGGATGGGGGAAGATATTTTTAAGATTTGTATTCATTTCTCATTACTCAACTCTGATTTGATTTGGAATAAATTAATTTCCTCAAGTCGAGTCTGTTTTGCCCAAGATATTAAACGGTGACCGATCTCTCCCTGTCCTTATCTCAACCTGAAAGCCTCTTGCTCTGTTTTCTCTCCCCAATCCAGCTGAGGAGGGCAGTGGCAGAGCAGCTTTGGGAGGGATCTGATGTCTTGCCAGGGTCCACCCACTACACAGCCTTCCCTCCAGTAAGTCTATCTGCTGAGACAGGAAAAGCCCTGGAACAGAGGCCAAGCAATCTCAACACTGAAAACATGCAAAAAACCCAGCATCAGCATGGACACAGGCTGTTTACCATATAAACTAGTGGTGAGGTCACTGTTGTTCTCAATTGAAAGGATACACTGGAGCTACATTTCATCAATGGACTTCTACTCCTCTTTGTGAGCTCTCACTTCACCATGCTTTAACCATGTCATAAACTATACACCTCCTCAATCATGTATATCCTAAAGTAGCCCCAGGACTCTCCAAGGAACAATTGTGTTTGGGGTTGTTGTGGTTATTATTATTATTATGGGGTTTAGGTGTTTGGGTATTTTTAAGCAGCTATCTTAACTGCTAAAAGCTGGAGAGGAACAAGTGCACTCCAGGTAACAACAGAGGAAGTGGGTGGTTGGAAGCGACACAAGAAGCTGGGGGCCTTCACGCAAGAAGACACTATTTTTAAACCCTGATGTGGAGTGTTTGTTCTACTCAGAGAAAATCCATTCCCACATACTGTGCCATGCCCACTCACTTTAAATTGAAAGACTTCAAACACCATCCATCTACTCTTTCTAGTCTCTGCTTCATGGGAAGCTCTTTAGATCCCAGAGACTCTATAGAACATTTTTTTTCTTTCCCAGAGTGTTTCCCTCCCAGTTGCTTTCTACCAGCAATAGCACAAATGCTGTCTCCAACACATACTCATGACTAATATTTTAATCTCCACATTAAAAACATGACTCATCATGGCTTTTTCTCCCCACTCAGCTAACATAAGTGACAAAGAATTGGTGTCGATCCCAGTAACAGGGTATTTTTTTTTAAATGGGGGAGGTCAAAAAGAGGGGAAAAAAATATCCATCATGTCCCTATACCTGCTGAGACAAGGACTGTGTCTGTGCAACCTTGTCTCAGACCTAGACTGCCAGGTGACACAGTCTGCCTTCTCCAGGACTCAGAGGATGGTCAGTGGGTAGGATAAGCCACCACCTGTACATCAGGCACAAAAACCAACTAGTGCATTAAGACCCGAGGCACCGACACCATGAGGTCCCACCACTCTTGCCTCAAAGGCACAGTGGAACATGCCAGCCTGTGCAGTGCACCACAGAGGGGAACTGCATGGACCTTGATACAGCCAGGGACCCACCGCTACTGCCTCAACTCCTACACAGTTTGACTGCTTATACAAGACAGACATATCGTCCCTGCCATTTGCTGCTCCATTGCACAGCCCGCGCTCCCCAAAGGGGACAAGCTGCCACAGCATCACTGACCTCTCCTCCTGGGAACCACGGGACTGACCTACTTCTGCCTGCAGGATAAACTAGAGCACCATCAGCACTGATGTAGCTTAATGTGATTGTAGAAAAATCCAGTTACTGCCTCTTCAATACAAACACAGCCTTGTTGACACAACTAGTGCTATTTTTTTTCTGTGGGAAATGCATTACGGATCAATACAGTATGTGCTACTTTGTGAGAAGATGAGTAATTGGATGAATCACAAACAGAAGGGCCTTCTCCTCTGCTAACGCTCTCCCTCACCCATTCCTTCTCCTCTGCATAAATTCTGCCTGGCATCTTAGGAACAACCCAGTGAAAGATCTCACAGCCAGAGTAAGATTAATGATTAGATATTTATCTGTAAGTCAGGGCTCCTCAATTCATGGAAACACAGGGTAAGTCTCCTCCTTAATACAAGCCAGATCATTCAGGCCAAACTGAGCACAGAGATGAACTAGAAGAGAGTAAGAAAAAGCACTCAGCTGCTTTATCACTATTATCATGGTGTGTCTTAAATTAAATGTCAAATGTTATCTGGCACCAGGAACATGAAGCATAGTTGCCCACAGGGAAAAGGAGCGTGACAGCTTTGCTCTGCTTGTCAAAACTGGAGTTGTCTCATCCAGCTCTTTGGGCAAAACAACCACCATTTGCCAAACAAAAAATTACCAGAATCTGTTCACTAACACCTACCAAAAAGAGGTGTTGGGGACAGCAACAATTAAGGGTAATTTTTAAATCCTATTTAGATGTTGGAAAGTTTGATTTCTTCATATGTAACAGTAAAGCAGAAAAAGATATTAAGTTTTTTGGGTTGGTTTTTTTTTTTTTTCAAGTTGAGGTTGGAATGATGTCATGAAATCTCTCCTTTCAGCATGCCCATGTCTTCCTCACCAGTTAAACAAAAGAAATGCCCTGAGTTTGTTTCCTTCTCCGGCAATCCAGGAACCATTGCTGCTTTTTTGACTAGACTCCAGAAAGCTTTTGCCAGCTGAAGTTTATGAAGCCTAGTTAATTGCTTCAGTGTAATGATTTGATGTTTGTATGGAGAAAGGTACAGCTGGAGACAGCCCTAGCAGGTTGCCCCTCCAGCGGCTGGCACCACGGCACAGCCACGCTGCTGCGCTGGAAACCACCTTGGTGAAGGAAAAGGCAGGATCCTCGAACACAGGGACCAGTGCTGTGTCCAGAGTCATAAACACACACACACACACAAACCCAAACAACCCCCAAACTTCCCAAAGTCTATAGCATAACTACAAAGGCACATTACTAGCGATTGCTGATAATCATATCGATTTTAGAAAGCGTTGCACCAAAGAGAGAGAAATTTTGCTTTCAGAAAAGCAGAATAATTTAGATGGGAATAACTTTTCCTAAGCATCTAATTCTGTTGACAAGGAGCATTTTGTGCCCCCGCAGACCTGGAGCGCAGCCCTCCCACGGTGTGGGGAGCTACACTGTAAGCAGGAGGACGACACAGGGGAAGAAAACCCAGCAGCTCCCAACTGACACACTTGCATGCCTAAGCATGTGCTGGAAAATATATGATAATTACAGCTGACTCCCTGATGCTCTCTTTGCATTCATTTTAAGTGGGGCTTTGGGGTGTAAACTGGAGACTAGACTTAGGTGTGCCAGGAAACAGCTATGGCAGGGAAGGGGGGGGGAGGCTATGGGGGTGTGTATGGCACACATGACCTGGAGGAAAAAAAAATAAATTAAAATCCACAGGAATGACTGTATCCTGGTCAGACCGTAACATCACAGTCATGCTTGGACATGCAGAGCCCAAGAAGAAGAGTAACATGTGAGATACAAGCAGAGAGGCATACAAATCCATTCTTGACATTTCTTACTGGGAAAAAAAGAAATAAAAAAAGTTTTTCCTCATGTCCTTGTAAGGGCAAACTCAGTGCCACCCAAAGTCACACATGGACATGTTAGCTACAGGAGGAAATACAAGAGTGGATGGAAACATTAAAGCAGAAAATAAAGCAAGTTTCCACCAAGAATTTTCTGTTTATGTGCTCACATGCTTAATCATCCTTTCTTCTCCCAGCTCACAACAGAAAGTACTGAAAACACTCTTTCCAGGATGAAGTTTACAAAGTTGTACTGACCACAAATGGCAGAAATTCTCAATGTGCTGAACTCTAGAAGGGGCACGAGACCCACTCTGACCCACAGTCACAAGGCTGGCCCCAGGAGAAGAAATACAAGGCAATTCTGGGCATGGGGCGGGGTGGGGTGTTGGACTCCATCCACGTTCTAGCAGAGAAAGGCAAAGCTGTGAGAGCTGTGGGAGACAAAAAGCATAAATCTTCATCCACCCTTTGCAGAGCTGTAATGTTAATGCTAAAAATAATTACAGCGCCTGTGGGATTTCAGCATTTGGATTAAGCGAGTCTTGGGGTGTTGGGGGGTGGGGGGAAGAAAAGCAGCAGAGGAACAAAAGGCAGAAGGATTTCAGGACCTGAGCATACCAACAAGGACACGGCGCCCAGAGAACAAGCTGCCATTTGTTCGTAGCTGGGGCAGATGTTCCATAAGGATTACAGCAGGGGAAGGAAGGGGAAAAAAATCTGGCAGGCACAATAGCACATTGAGAAATGGGTCAGGCTAGAGCAGAGCTGTCAGCCTTCCCTACCCACACTATTAAAGCTTAATTAGTCTGAGATCTCTCATTAAAGTCCACCAGCCAGGATAGCGTGTCTAAATGCTGCGTGTCTTCAGCCATGCAACTTTTCTCCGCGGCCATTCAGACATCTAGCATTGACTTGCCACTGCTATATACCTTCCACACTTGATGCAAACTTTGCAAGTATTGAAGTATGCGACTCAGCAGCTCAGATGAGCAGAAACCATCATCATGCTCCACAGGAAAATAAATACTAAGGATTAGAGTTAGAAAAGATCTATTGGGGCATCTAGGCTAGTTGCTCTGTTCTCTGGTTTATGCTATTATTTTACCCTGTTCAATTTATATCAAAATAAGACAGCTAAATTCCTGGTATCTTCCTGAAAGGAAGATTATTACTGACTTTGAGGTTTAGGACTTTTTTGCAATGTGTGATCTCAATTTGCTTTTCTTTACAGTTATGAAAAGCTTCTTGTACAAAACACTGTAATCTTGTTCCAACTGATATGCTTTATTTTACAAATATGTTGTGGATTAGAATCCACCTCTCTTCTTTTACAGTTGTTTATAAAAATTATAATACTAGGGGGTGGCTTTGCCCTCTAGCTTCCTCAATCCTGATGGCTCAGTGGACACTCCGAAGCCACATTATTTGATACTTCCATTTTGGGGTTTTAGTTAGCAAATTAGGATCTACGCTAGCTGTGACCATTGGTGGCTCTTGTTCCAATGCCAGATAGAAGATCCACTACTCTAGATGTTGCTCCTTCTGTTTCCAGAAAGATCTTCCAGGCAGCTTTGTCATACTCCCTCCTTCTGATCACATTACTTCTAGGGTGTTTTCTGACACTGCATGACAAGCCAAGAACGACTTTTGACTTCTTCTCTAAGATGCTCTAGTACAACCTTAGCTACAGCCTGGCAAAATCTCGACCTTTCATGTGATGCTTGTCCGAAGCCATGTTATAACAAAAGCTAGCCCTTAAGGTAAGCACCATGGTACAAGTTCATTAAGCACTTGTCTGCAGTTCAGAGTTAAAAACCCAAGAAAACACCAAACCCACACTTACCAGTTACATGTTTGTAGTCAGGAAAATGAAGGGGGAAATATGACTTGGCACACTAGAAGCCTGCTTTCTGGGGTTTTTTTGATTGGCAGACCTAATTAGAGCTTAATGCAATGTTCACATAGGCATTAACAATACACTGCACTTAGATCAAGGAGAATGAAAGGCAAGAGCAAGCACGCAAATGCTCAAACAAGCAGTCACTTCTGTAACTTACTTTTGGGTCTGTGAACTCGAACTTTAGCCTTTCCACCATCTCCAGCCCGAGCAAGGTTCGTCGCAACAGGCTCTGTTCTGTAAAGATGGGGAGCAGAGGGCATTACACAGCACTTAATTCAACTCCACAAAGCACAAAGATTCTCAGTAAACAATGGGAGGCAGCAATTTTTCCGCTTATTCTATCAACCAAGTTGCAGCAAAACTATGAATACATTAGCCTGCCCTTGTGGGACTGCTTTTGTTCCATCAAAAGGACCAAGAAAGAATGAAAAAATAAAATAAAATAATGAAAGCAAGCATGAATTGGGAAAAAAAAAAGGCGGGGGGGAGAAGAAAGAATAGCTGCCAAGTGAACTGGGAAACATGCTAGAATGAAAATTAAATGCAATTGCACAGGCAATTCATTTTTCTCTTTTTATTTTTTTGCATCTTGTTAATGAAATCCAGCTAGGAGAGGTGTTCCTGGGTGCTCCACAGCCACCACCAAAGCCCACAGACTTGTAGGAGGCACTCAATCCTTGCATGCACTGCTGTTAAAGTTGATCTCTAGAATGCACACTGAGCACCTGATAAATTAATACTCTGAATTTCTAGTTTGATTTATTTATAAACGGGAATGGAGAGAGATTTTAAAAGTACTAATTAAGGAAGCAATCAAAGATGCAAGTTTCAGGAGAGGAAAAATGATTTGTGGAGCATTTAAGGAATACCTGAAATATTTGCTTTCCTTGCTTCAACGACTGCAAAAAATTGTGGCTCTTATTTGAAAGGCACCAGCTTGTTGATAAATGAAAGAGTTGAAGCAGAGTCTAATGGAGGTTTTTCCAGAAGCATTTTCTGATTTTATCTACAGCATTTAACAGAATAGAATTCAAAAAATGTGCTGACACCTTGCTGGAGGGAGGCTTCGATAACTAACCTCTGATTCAAATGCTGACATCCAAAATGTAAATCCTCAACCTCCCACCTAATCCTAAAGAGACTTGAGTGTCTGCCAACAAAATACTTTAGATAACCTTCCCTCACCCCACTCCCTGCTCTAACATGGAGTGGTGGAGACCACCTAAGTCTCAAAGACCAAACAGCCTGGCAACAGCCTCACACATTGTTTCCCATTGAATTCACCCACTGAAGCATTCTTCTCTGCCTTTGCCACATGCGACCCACATATAAGACAAAATGAAGCAACAGTCTCATGATCCTCTTGTCTTGCATAGCCAGAACCTTTCTAGCAAAGATCAGGCTCAGTGACGCTGTCTGCTTGATGGACCTGAAGCCAGGTCCACGCAGGAGAGGAGCCCCAACTCTTGTTCTGCTGGTCCTTCTGGGGCAGGACACAGCATCTCCTCCTCCCTGCCTGCATAAATAATAAGTATCATTTAGAATACCAAAAAAAAGGAGATTTTTGCTGTATATCCCAAGCTGAAACAGGTGCTGTCCTTGCCATCAAAGACAAAGGATAAAGCTTAAACTATGTATTTTCTTCTAAGCACTTCTGTCTGTTGACAACACAGATCCACATGCTGGCTTCCCTCAATCACCTTCTCAGGCAGAAAGTGTTCTCACACATAACAGAGAAGGCCTAGGTCCTAAATGAGAAGCATTTGATATTACAGTAGTTGTCTGAGGACTCCAAAGCTGGCAGACAAAGCACTTAGACTAAAGCTTTCCCAAACCTAGTCCCTCACAGACACCTGTCTTGCCAAACTCCCTCTTGTTGACACAGATAAGAGCGTGAAGAATGCAGGAGGTCCTCTTTGTGTTTCTATACAGCCAACCACCCAACATACTAGCAATACTACTGGATTTTGACATCAAGTCACTGTTATTTTTGCTTTGTCCTGATGCCACTCTCCGCCAAAGCACACCTGGAACAACAGACAGCTGCACCAAACCAGCACCACCTGCTACTGGGCACTCTGGCTCTGACCTCCACTCCCAACTGCAAACAAAGTTGTGTAGATACCCCTCCAGCCATGGTCCCAACCCTCCAGTCCAGGGACTTGTCACTGCACTGACAAGGGCAGTCAATACCAGTACAGAAGCCTTCTAAAGGGAGTGTGGGGCAAAGACCAGGCTAAACTACCTGTATCACTGGAGACAAGGGGATGTGGGAAATGAGATTGCCTCCCAAGGGCACTGGTGGCAGTGGTGTTGCCAGGATCAACAATGTAGTTTTTTTGGATGCACCTTGACTGACCCTAACAGTATCCCTTCCAATGCAGGTGAATGCTCTCTTGCCATACTGTCAGCTAGCAACTACCACTACCTCAAGACTTTTTTACTTCATGGTACTCATCCCACTGCAGAAGAGCCTCTCTAAACTCCATTTATCGGGCTGTCACAAGAAAAACCCAAATCCCATTTCACTAGTATTTGCTTTCTAGTGCAAGGAAATTTCCCCTGCTCCTCACCCTCCTTTATTGCCCCAAATCTTGTGATGCTTATGGAGTGCCAATCGCTAGACTTGCTAGGTACTGCACTTTGGACAGCACAGTTATCACTTGAGCAATCAGCTTGTGATGTAACGAGCACGAACAACAGCAAGAGAAACAAATCAAAGCAACAATTGCCAAACAAGGAACCCGTAAATTCGTAACATATGGTATGGTAGCAGGACTGCTTCCAAGGAGATGGTTTTTTCCAAGCAGCATCCGTGTCAAGTATCCCGAGGGACTAGCAATACTCAAGACAGACGGCAGAATGACTGTAATGAGCCAAGTAGCATCCCAATCGCCCATTAATATCCCCCTGAAGTGACTGATAGAAGCAGAAAATAAGAACTCTTTTTGTTCCCACTCTCTTTCCTCTTCCACAGACACCAAACACAAAATCGAGGAGGTTTGGGTCCAAGCTCCACCTGACTACAGCTCCAGCCACAGCCTGGCTCCACTTGAGCAGCTCTGTGCTTCTATCAGTGTGGGGCAGTTCCAGCACGTTTGGTTTCCCAAAAAAAGAGCCAATTTTGGCTTTTCTGCAGGATAAGAGTACTGCCTCAAGTATTCTGCATTACTGGTCTCTTGTAGGGAAGCATTAATACACCAGTCATTGGGCACGATGGGCTTCTTTGCAGGAGTGGGAGCTGAGTCCTTTAGGCTTACACACAGATGTTAGAGATGACAAGATCTAGCTCAGCGCTAAAAGAAAAAAAATATGTTAGCCTTTCCAGTCTGGATAAAGCCAACAATTCAAAGTATGCACAAATACTAATCCATCTCATTTGATCTCCAGCTGAGCCAAGCTCCCCCCATGCAGCAGGAAGCCTTACTGATGCATAGATGTGGAACCAGGTACTAAGTGTCCAAGAGGGTGTCAGCAGGGCACACCTGCTGACAAGCTTGCAAACTTGCTAGCTCATTTCCAGAAAAAAATTATATCAAGGAATTTAAAGCTTTAGCTAGTGAGTATTTATCTTGTCAGTAATGGAGATGGGAGCATCATTATTAGATCTGGGCAAACATAATTCAGTAACAGTCAATTAATTTCACCTATGTACATTATGATATAAATAGGAGTCAGCAGGGGAGAAGAGGTGTCAAGCAGTGACAGAAAGGACTGGCAGTAACCTGACTGTAACACCAAGCTAGACAGAGATCTCTTTACTGCAAACATCTGCTCTCTCCAGGGGAGATCTTAAGAAGGTGAGGTTGTCTCAAGCGCTCAAGCAGCTACACTAACTTTTGGTAGCATCTTGAACCAAAGCACAAAACGTATGAAGGCACTCCTGCCTCTTCTAAAAGCAAGGATGCTTGAGACCAAGCTAAACTCAGACAGTCATGTTTCTTCCTGATTTTTGGGATTTCTTGGTTTGCTTAATGTCTTGAGGCAGATGCAGACAAACAAGAACACCCACAGCTATCTAGCAGCCTTATTTGTGGGAGCAGGCCTGTGGCATGACACTTCCTTTAGAAAAAGGAAAAAAAAAAAGCCCCAAGATCTTCAGGGGGAACCTGAAGCATTAAAGAAAGACTACAGGCTACTCCCTAGAAGGAGACCTGAAGTTGCATTTCTTCCATTCCCCTAGATAATAGACCCAATTTCTCAGAAACTTTAATATGCCTAATTTCCACTGAAGTCACAGAGGACCCTGGGCACAAAACGAGAGCTGTTCTTATAAACCCTGGAGACTGAAATCCCAGCATCACATACAAAATACGCTATGTCATAGTAGCATGTAAGTTTGTCTCACCATGTTTTAATGTAGTGGTTGGGCAAAAACCAAACCACCTACCCTCACAGGTTGCCTTTTCACTAACACTGCTTGCTGGGACAACACTGGTGCTCTACGCGCTACCAATAGCTCCTATGGCCATCACAGCGCAACAGCCTTCCATCACAACTGGAAGCAACTCAGAGGCTAGAAGATTGGTATTTTCCTAACAAAACCCCTGAACCAATCCGTTCTCCTTCACTAGCGCAGGGGTTGAGGAAGAACATCCCAGAAGGTTGAGGAAGAACATCCCAGCTTCCAGCAATGAAGGAACACAGGAGAACACAGAGTGTGCTTGCTGCTTCTGCTGTTTTTTCTGTTAATGAACAGTATTATCAAGTGAGTAATGAACTCCCAATCCCTGAAGCTTCAACTGAATAACCCCCACTCTGTTTCTATTTTAGTTGTTACAAAATTAACACTATGATTCCTACCACAGCTACACAGTAGCACTTCACAGAGTCATGGAAGGTTAGGAGTTGGAAGGGACCTCAAAAGGCTGACTAGTCCAACCCCCCTGACAGAGCAGGATCACCTAGACTAAATCACACAGGAGTGCATCCAGGCAGGTTTTGAATGTCTCCAGAGAAGGAGACTGCACAACCTCTCTGGGCAGTCTGTGCCAGTGCTCTGTCACCCTCACAGTGAAAAAGTTCCTCCTTACATTCACATGGAACTTCCAACGCTCCAGCTTGCACCCATTGCTCCTTGTCCTATAGCTGGCCATCACTGAAAAGAGCCTGGCTCCACGTTCCTGACTCATGCCCTTTTCCTATTTACTAACATTAATAAGGTCACCCTTCAGTCTCCTCTGAGAAAAAGAGACCCAGCTCCCTCAGCCTTTCCTCATAAGGAAAGTGCTCCACTCCCTTAATCATCTTGGTGGCCCTGCACTGGACTCTTTCAAGGAGCTCTATGTTCTTCTTGAACTGAGGGGCCCAGAACTTGACACTTCCATTCAGCTCTCAGGAAAGTGGCCATCAGGGAGCTTCTTGAAAGACACACAGCAAGTACTGAGGAGGGTTCTGAGGTCACTGTGTGCCAACAGGCTCTTGGAACAACCCTGGAGCTCCCACCTGACAGGGCAAGAGGACTGTACACAGCCACCTCCCGGAGTGACACGGCAGGAGGCTAGGGAGAGGTGCTCGGGAGAGGCCGGCTTGGTGGCAGCGTCAGCAAGGGAATCCCGCACTGCAACGCTTACATGGAGCCACACACACTACTACAACTGATGCCGGGAGCTCCCCATTTTTTCCCCTCATGGAAAGCACCCACTGTCCTGGGCTGGTGGCACCTTCCCTTCCTCATACGACGATCGATGCTCTGCCTTTGACCACCCTTGACCTCGCCTTGGTGCTGCCCCAGCCATCGTGGTCCCCAGGGGAAGGCCACACAGGTACACCAAAGCAAACAGGGCTCCCCGCTCCAACAGAGGAGCCACGCCCAGACGGCTCTGGGTGCCTCCAAGCAGCCCCCCGTTCTCGCAAAGAGAGCGGGCGGTTCTGCGCGTCCACCGCTTGCTCGCGGCTATTCGGGCCGCAGGGAATGCATTGATCGGAGCCCCCTTCCCACGGCCGCTGTCGGGACCGCGGCGCCGCTCGCAGCCGGCACCGAGCGCCACCTGTACGGGCAGGGCTCGGGCCGGCCGACAGCCCCGGCCAGTAACACCCCTCAGACAGCGCGGAGGCCTCAGGGGCCCCCGGCACCTCCGTGCAGGCGGCGCGGCCGGCACCGGAGCACGGGGAGCGGCGGCCAGCCCGACCTCAGCCCAGCACAGCCCGGACCTGACAGGCCCCGCTCCACTCCGCTTCCCCCGCGCGGGGCGGGGCCGGGCCCTCCGGCGCCTTAAAGCGGCGATGCCGCGGGCGCTGGGGCCACGGCCCCGCGGAGCCCCACGCCCCTCCAAAATGTGCCCTTTGGTGGCCTAAACACGCAGTCACCCGCAGTGCACACTCCCACAAGGCCCCCACTTACCCTCGTGCTCCCTTATTTGCCAATCCAGTCTGCATCACCAGGGGCTCATTGGTGCTGTGAACAAGCCATTACCCTTAATCCGTTGTTAATTATCACTACCACATCGGCCCAGTTGTTACCAGTGCTGAACTCCAGGCAGTGTAGCCACATACACTGTAAATCTGTTGGTTTTTGTGCTTGAGAACACGGTCTAGAGCTGGACCAGGCAGGGTTAGGCTGTGATTGGACTTGGTTGGTCTCTTCCAACCCAAGTGATTCCTTGTTTCTGTTTACTTGGGGATAAGTTCCCCCTGCAGCACTGGTACCTATTTTTTTCTAAGTGGTTACCCCATTCGCTGTATCCTCTAGTTTTGTTCTTGCAGGGTGAAGATGCTACAGTCTCCAATGGCAAAATCCATCAAGGAAAGCTCTCAGCGAAGAAATGGTTGTCAGCAGCACCCTTTTTTATCGTGCTAAATGGAGGCTAACATGATGCTATTAGCTGTGCCCCAGCTTCTCCTCAGAGGTGCTTTGTTTCATTACAGCTGTGCTCAGGCATTTTATTTGAATTTTACTTGATCAGACCCAGCTGGACCAACACTTAGGCTCACAGCAGCCCACCTTCTGGCTGCAGACAGCAAATGAGCCCCAGTGGCTCCTCAGGCAGAGCTGAAACAGCAATGCTGTGTGTTTCCCCTCCTTGTCTGGCACAGGTGAATGTGGCCAGACTGCTCCACCAGCTGTGGCCTCGCACCCTTCCTACCCATGCGAGGGGAACACCCCTTTAAAAAAAGGGTAGATGAGGTACTTAGGGATATGGTTTAGCTTAGGATGGGATTGCTTGGACTTGATGATCTTCAAAGGTCTTTTCCAACCTGAAGTGTTTGAAGCCATCTGGGGAGATGGATGCTGCCCTGCATGTTCTCTGGTGCGAAGTATAGCAGCTGCACATTCATGGGAGCAGGTCATGGTCTTTGAATCCTGAGCTGCAGCAATGCAAACCTTACGCCTGTGGGCACTTATCAGCTTACTTTCAAAGTCACAGTTGTAGTCAAAATGCTACCTGGACACTGATTTTAGCCCTTAACCCTCTGCCTCCCCGTGGCAGGAGGAAAGCTGCTCACCTGCAGCTCAGAAAACTCCTCTCTGCCCCAAGGAGACAAATGAGCAGTGCAGCTCCCTGCTGTAGGTGCCTCGTGGAGGGATGGCTGTGGGAGAGGGACACGAGGGTTGTTATCTGCTCCTTTCTATTTTGTAATGCGATGGACCCCCACATCTCCTTGGCACGGTCCTTGGGGGTTTCTGAAATGAGGCTCCTCAAGAAAGAAGTCAAAGGCCCTAAAGAGCCATCTGATGAACAGCAAGTGAGTTTTTGTGTGCTCTAAACCCTCCCACCCAATTTTTCCCCTGCTGCCAGGCAGTCCACCCCTTTCAACACACATTAAGCAAACATCAGAAGCCTATTGGAAAAAGTGCTGGAAATGAAAAATGAAATGTACTCTATTTAGTCTTCAATTAAGGCAGCAGAGTTTACTCCATCTCTCTAGGGCAGCAAAAACTGGAGCAGAGTGTTAGGTTCATTGAACATTAATGATCTTTTCCTATTATGCTAAATTATTGTTTCCTTAGTCAGTGATCAAATACAATAGCTTTATTAAAGCCCATTTCAGCTAGAAAAAAGCAAAGCGCCTTTCTGCTGCAGTAACTCTTATGAATGGCAAAGGAGCGACGGCCCTACACCAAGGCTATTGCTGGAAACAAGGAAGCCGTGTTCCCCACCGCTTCTGCAGGTGACCTCACCTTTTCCCAGCTCCAGTAACAGAAGTCAGGCTGCCTGAAGGAGAAGCTAATTCCAGCTCCCTGCTGATCCGATTGTTATGCAGCCAGCACAGCGGAGCAGGTGCCCTGCCCACAAGTACATGGAGCTCAGCCCACCAAAAAACCATTTAAAAAACCCTAAAAAAAGTATTTAACTCATGACCCAAGATGGATTAATGTGTGTGCTTTCAGCAGCAAGGAGCAAGTGCAGGCCATAACAATGCACTCCTGCGGGGAAAAGATAATCTGAAGCAAAACGAGCCAATTTCGGTGCAAGCCTGCGGAGGCAATGCTACACTCTTTAGACTGAATTAAATTAAATAATTTTATTGGAGTTCTGTGGAGGCCACGGTCCAATGTAATTACAATAGCAAATTGATGTTCTGATATGTGTGCTGCCGCTGAAAGGAAAGGATATGAAGCCATGGCAAATACAATAGGTATAAGAAATAAAGTTAAAATTAAGTTAGGGGAACAACTTCTGAAATGTGTTTATTTGTACCACATGGCCTCTGCCCCCCTCTCAGAGCTCTTGTGAAATGATTGCCTCTTGTCTGTGGCTCAACACTACCCTGTGTGCAGTTGAAATCAGGGTGCATGGTCACATCTGCTGCAAGAGGAAAACATGGAGGCAGAGGTATCATCTCCAGAAGTCCCAGAGCCATGAGCAGCTGTGTGTTCCTCTCTCCCTACCTACTTGCCCTAGATGGATGAGCAGCTTGACTATGCTGGGCTATTTTGCAGCCAGGAATCCCCCTGCAGCACTCTCAGATATTCGTCTTTACACCACTCTCCATGTTATTTAAATGTCATTGCTTCTTAGTCGGTGACATACACAAAAAAATTACTTACCCAGGCCGTAGCTCAGGTCTGAATGGGTTTGGGTGGGAAATGGGAATGATCTATGCCATTTGCTTGGCAGGAGGCACACGGAGGAGGGGAAGGAGAAAACCTGATGCTAAAAGAGGAATGCCGACAAGCACATGGAGAACAAGTCCAGAAACCCCCCAGGGGGACAGAAGATAAGCTTTTTTTCAACAGAACACTTTGAGACATGGAAACTTCAATTTTAAAGTTGTTTCTCCCTGCCCCAATCTGTCTCTGTCTTAACATCCATGCTGTAGTGCCCTCTGATGTTAAATATCCTGCTTAAAATCTACCTGGATAAGGAGAGGATCAATAGGCTCTCAGTTTTGCATCCATGGCAACACACTCTTTACATATCATTTTATCCCGAACAAAGGAAAATTAAATACTCGGTGTAAAAAGACTCTGCATCTCAGGGAAGGAGGGGGAGAGGGAAGAGGCTTTGCCTCCAGGTGCAAACCTGTCATACAGAATCCTGAATGCAATGCACTTAAGAAAAGTGTTGATAGAGCAAAACTTGAGGCTCTGTGAGGAGCATATGAAAGCCGGGCATTTCAGCTGATACTACTCACGGCCTAGTGCAAACCAACAGAGCCATCACCACCCCCCAACAGACATACTAATGAGTTATTCTCAACAAGTAATAACAGGAAAAAAGAAACCCACCGCTCAAACATAAATTAAAAAAAAAAGCAGCCCACCAAGAAAGATCAAATTTTTACAGATTGGACTAACCACATGCTAAACCTGATTCTGAACTAAACAAAACAAACCCAAGACCCAAACTAGAAAATCGGTTTTCAAGCTGCAGTGGTTTAAATCAAAAGAAAGTCCTTCCTGTGTTCCTGAGCCCTGGAAGTGTTGCTAATTCTAGGTGGCATTTGTGATTATATTGGATATGATACCTGATGAGCTATAGATGCTTCATCTATATCTAACCATTTAGGTTCATTACTATTCTGTCTTAATAAAAGTATGTTTATTTTCTTTTTTTCAAAGCCCATTATTCTGAATTTGCGTTGAACAGTAAGGATGCTAGGTAGTCACAAGAATAAAATGGCCTAATTTTCTTCTGCTGTGTCCCTAGAGTTTTATTTACACAGCCACTGTGTGAGCAAAATGCATAAAACTATACATTCCTTGTATGGTTTAATCTTACAATCATCATAATCCACTCTTTCAAAAGTGCAAATTCCTACACCAACAGCAAGGCAGTGGAAAAATCATTTCCTAGTTATGAGCCTGTCCGCAGGAAACACCAGCACTGAAATCCCAAACCTGCCTAAGGCGTTTCTGTGCCCACAGTAAGCACACGTACCTGTGCTGATGTGTAGTGCTGCACCCACCCCTCCAACCAGCCTCTGCTCTCCAGGTAGCTGTGAGGCTGCAGGGGTCTGCTAAGGCACAGGCAATTCAAGCAAAGGGTCGGGCCAGTCCGTGGGTGGTAGTAGGTGCTGCTTCCTTGCAAACAAGCCCAGAGACAACCTCAGAGGGGTTGGTGTGTCACATCAGAGCAGCCATCCATACAGATCCATCCATTTGTCTGTCATCCATCATATAAACTCATACCTGAGCACTGCAAGCCTGATGCTCCTGAATTGACAGAAGCTTGCCCTTCCCCCACCCCCTGCCACTTCTTCACTGACCTTCTGCAGGTCTGCAGAGCTTCTCACATCTTCTCACTCCTCTCTCTGGGTAAAAAAGCTGTTGATAGGTTGTTGGTTTGTTTTCTTTAACTTCTTAAATACGTTACCCCAGAGGCGCTACCACTGTCACTGATTGGCTCGGCCTTGGCCAGCGACAGGTCTGTCTTGGAGCCGGCTGGTGTTGGCTCTGTCAGACCTGTGGGAAGCTTCTAGCAGCTTCTTGCGGATGTCACCCCTGCAGTCCCCCTGCTACCAAAGCCGTGCCACACAAACCCAAGCCAATAAAGTATCCACAGACACTCTAGGTGATTGCTAGCAAAGGCAGGAAGGCACAAAAGCCTCAACAGAAAATGCAGCAGTGTTGGGTAAAACCTTATAGATTTTCAGCATCCTTTAAGGTTTTGTATTGAGCCATCTCCCCAGGGTGTGGATCCCAGAAGACAACAGATGTAGGCATGTGAGCTATTGATGCCACCACATTTGTGCTCATTAAGAAGAGAAAGATCTAGGGTAAATATGGGGAAGAAGATAAATAATTTATCTGCGGAGTGCCTGCAGTCGGGTTATTCCATTAAATCCACTTCACTGTCCTCTGAGGGCACACAAGGACTCTGGGAGAAATGAGACCAACAAAGATGTCATATTAAATACGTGCTATAACCATGTCACAGCTTTCTTTTACTTGCAATTATGACCCTGAGGCTTGCAACTGTAATCCCAGGACTGTGTTACCTTTTCTTTACTTCAAAGCCTGCCTGATGGTGTTGGGAAATGAGGTGAGCTCTGTGACATGGCTGTGCTGCTCTTGCAAGGGCAACAACATGGTAGCAGGCAGAGGCATGGGGAAGGCAAGCAGCAGGAGCAAATTTTATGCCAGTGAAGGATCCCACCAGCCCACAGCATGAAGAGCCCTTCTGAAGGGAGTGCTGCCCATGCAGCCAGACTAGCAGAAGAAAACCTGTTCTCAAGTCTTGGCAGCTTTGGTGTGAGATTTGTCTCAGCTTGACCCACCTTCAGTGCAGTGTTTGCTAGAGTCCACTCATCACCAGCCTCGCCTCCCTGCTAGGTTAGGTGCTGTCGTTCTCCCAGTGCCATGCAATGTGCCCTTGGCTCCTCCATTCCTACATTCCTCTGTAACACGAGGGCAGTAAGAGACTGACTACAAGAGCACCACGACCTAGCTCACCTTTGTGCAGTGTTTTGAATCCACCATGAACTGCTTTGCAAAAGTCCAAACACTACTGTAATGTTGCCAATATTACCACGGGATTTATTGTACTTCTCTCTCAGATTGGTCTCTGTCATTATCTTTAACCACAAATACATCATCATTATTATTATTAATTATCTACCTCTGCTGCATCTCAGCTCCTTGACAGTTGTACTGAGATGCTATAAGTGCTTTTCTTATATTTGCCCTTTCCCAACAATTTCAGGAAGATGTACACACATCTGAAATGTCAGATGTCAAAATTCTGTCATTTCTAATGCACAAAAGGCTCCATCTGGCATGCCTATATTTCTCGGCTATTATGCAAACTGAGGACTGAAATGTTAACAAGCTTTGTGAGTAATTTGTATCAGGCAGGATGATTTTAAAAGTTGTTCATTGAGTACACTCTTCTTCCTGAGAAGAAATTCTCTTGAAGACTGAACATACCAGTAGTTGCTGGAACTGAAAGAGATGGATGGAGATCATTAAATTGACAGCAGATTGAAAAATTATGAGGAAGAAAACACTTACTTGCATTTCATCATAAAATACCATGTCATGTGTTCCTTGTCACCCTAGCTGGTGTTTCTGGGGCACGATGTGTAAGTACAGGCAGGTCCTCGCAGCAAAGAGGAAGGAGCGGTCTTGCCTGAGCACGGTGTAACATGCACCGACACGTGTGAACATCCGTGGTGTGAGAACTTGCTGCAAAGCACAGACAGGAGCCAAAATTATCGAGGTGGCAGAGAACAGGACTCAAGCGGTTTGTACAGGGTGAGGGGTCAACACAGTCAAGTCCCCTTTCCAGATGTGGCATTTGCTCGTTTCCACGTAGCCTGTGGCAAGGCACTCAAACACATCAGGGCATCGTAAATAAGGATTTAAGCATTTTAAGTGTCATCATAACAGAGGAGTTGACTGTAGCATTTTCCTTCCTGCTGGCCAGACTCTGCTGGGCCTCTTGCGGAAGCAGCCATCCCGCTCCCACATTGTGGCTGTTCCCCTGTCCCAGCCTTTCTGCCAGCAGAGACAGCGAACCTCGGTTGATCGCCACTCAGCTGCAGCCCTGGCTTGCAGGATGCTTCTCCTTGCTTCCTGATGGATCCTTCTGCTTTTGCTCCCCAGCTTACCAAGGTCAAACGTCGTGTCTCAAGAGCAGATTTAGTTGCCAAAGTGCTGAGGATGAACCTAGCAGTCAGAAGCCCCAAGTCTGAGGCAAGGCAATACCTTTTTAATTAGAAACTTCCAATTTTTTGCCACTAGGAACCTACTAGAAATCAAAAGTTGGTTTTCCCACTTGTGTCAGGTGAGAGCTGTGCTGGTCATGGCTCCTGGCCCCAAGCACAGTGGCCAATATGGCACAGGGGGCCAGTCAGGGTGCAGAGCCGTGGCAGCATGCTCATGGCAGACAGGATGACTTCTCCAGGAGGAGCCTGGCTCCTTCCCCTGCACCAGCTGCCGCTTTGCTGACACCAGATTACACTTACGTCAGTGGGGTTAGCACAGATCTTGCAGCTTCCCAGGCCACCTGTTTTGATCCTGTCTGAACATGCTTTGGGATACTCCAATGGCTTAAACATCTATTTTCATCTGAAGGGTGTGGGAGGTGAAGGAGGAGGAAGGGAGACTGTGGCACTGGGGCTGATCCTGAGGGTATTCTTCTCACAGGGCATAACAAAGCCTCTTGAACACTCATACTCACCAGTGAGCCAGTAACTTATCGATTACTGCCCTGCATACGCATTTGTGATCTACATACTAGCCCAAACTGCCCATACCTTCTCCATGCATCAGCACACCACCATGAAACACCTGAGGCTTCAGCATATAACCATGTAACCTGCCTGTCCCATGTCTCTTTGATCAGAGACAGTTTTCCCGATGCCACCAAAAGAACCGTTAAGACAGATGGGATCGACATGCTGTTTTCTAGGAAATAGTTGTTGCCCCATGAAGCAGTTGTCTGCTCTCACTTTGGCATAAAGGAACTAAATCTGATGGTTTGAAAGAGGAAAAAAATTGTAGCCTGGTTTGCCAAGATTCACGAGGAAAAAATCCTAAATATTCTCTTTCACAAAATATATGGAGAGATAATTTTAATGATTTTTATGGGAACAGCTTAACTTCAAGGTCTACCAATTACAGAGTCTACAGTACAGCTACTGCAGTGTCCTGACTCTGTGGGAGAGGTCTAGAAAATTAAACTGCCTGGAGACTCATTATTGACAAAAAGTGCCTCATTTATGTGCCTTGACTAGGAAGAGCAAAACACAAGTGAAATAACTATCTAGCCTATTCCCTGACAAACAAGTTACATTTCTAATCTACTTTTAATCATCTGAAGCACAAACATAAACATAAGGGAGGGAAATGATCTGGTTTTCTTCTTAAAGGAAAACAGACTTAACCCAGGAGCATCCATTTAACCAATCTGTATCAGCTCCAACCACTCATCTTCAGAAAGTCAGACATTTCATCAGCTCCATAATAAACAACAAGTTAGTAAGAAAACTGTCAGTCATTGGTTCTGGTCCTTTGTTCTAGAGCTGACAAGCACCTAAAGAGCTTGATTAGCCACTCCTCTGTACTGGCTTGATTAGAAGGTTAAATGATTGACCTGTCATTTGTGATGTCAGGAGCCTCAGACCCTGTCACTGGACAGTTTCCCGTACAAAGCACTGTGTCAATTTCCAGGCTGCTTCTGTCCCCCCCTGCACTGTGCTACGCTGATGGAAAGGGAATGACTCAACACTATCTGTTAACCACTTTAATGAACCTTGAAAGCAATATAGCTGGACTCAGTATGACTCTCCCAGTCTGAACTTCTTTTTCTCTCCTCTTTACTGCCACTTCTGATAAATTTCTACACAGGTAATTGTTTTTATGAGCCAGAAGATGACTGCCTCATCTTTGGCAAAACCTGAAAAATTCTTTGATAGAGGAAGTTGTAAAACCTTCTGTCATCCTGACTGTCAGAGCAGGCGCTGGCTAGCTTGGCTCCTGGCTGTGTGCTGGCTCAGCTGGCAAAAAAAGGAGCAAGAAGCACCATGGTCACTCCCTCTCCAAATTTCTAAATGCAGCACAAAGCTGTATCTTAAATAAAAATAATACTGTGGATATGCTCATCACCAGTTTTCACATCCAAATTGCAGGCAAATTCATGGTCTTACCCCTGCAGGGTTGTAAATCAGAAAACAATTTAGCCTGTGTAACAAATTGCAAACAGAGGGCTTGGTTTTGATCTCTGATGGCTATCTGTTGAGGTTTTATCCCAGCTGGCAGCTAAGCACCACACAGCCACTCACTTCCCCCTGACAGGGAAAAAAAAAAGAAAAAGCTGAAGAGTAAAAATGAGAGAGCTCATGGGTTGAAATAAAGACAGTTTAATAAGTAAAGCAAAAGCTGCACACACAAGCAAAGCAAGACAAGGAATTCATTCACCCCTTCCCACGGGCAGGCAGGAGTTCAGCCATCCCCAGGAAAGCAGAACTCCATCACATGTAACGGTGACTTGGGAACACAACTGCCATCACTCCAAATGTCCCCACCACTTCCTTCTTCTTCCCCCAGCATGACATCCTACAGTATGGGATATCCCTTCAGTCACTGAGGTCAGCTGTCCAGCTGTGTCCCCTCACAACTGTTCCTGGTTCTTTATACACCTCGCAAGGTGGCACACACAAATTTGTTAAATGTGTTCCATTACTGCAGACATTGCCTACTTCTAAGAGTCTCAAAATCTATTTATTTTTTTGAACTTTCATGCCTTTAGACTGTTTCACCTTCTGCTAGTTTGATACCGAGGACCTGCTTGACACTGTGTGACACTTAAAAAAGCCTGGGTGACAGAGGGTAGACAAACACGATGACGATATCCTGGCAGTACAGGTAACCATAGAATCATAGAATATACTGAGTTGGAAGGGAGGCAATTTAAATCTGCCCATATTAACTGTACTATATGCTGTAAATTACTCTTCCCCAGCTTGCTTTCTGCTTGTAACCCACCTGAAATTCCCCCTACCCACATTTTCCTCCCTGGGATAGGAACTGAAAGGGTCTGGGTCTTCAGGATATCTGCTCAATTTTCCCTGCATCAGCAACAGCTGCATTTTGCAGTCAGTCTTTCCCTGGGTTTGTTTCCTTCCAGGAGTGCTCGGAGTGCCAAATGCACAAAAGCCTACCAACCTAAAATCCTTACAAAGTGGTTCAGCGGCAGCCTCCCTGTAAAACAGCCAGCACCGTCAGACCCTCTCTGTTGTCCATCCTCTGACAATCCAGACAGAGCTCTTTTCCTTAATCTCAGCACTGGCTTGCTTTCAGGTGGAATTACTCTCCTTGGTTGGCCTGCACAGGTCCTTTGGCACGGCAGCAGTCCCAATTCATGCAGGATGGTGTGCAGGCTGCTGCCCAGGAAGCTCCTCCCATGCCCCTGCCTGCTGCGGGCAAGGGAAAGTCTCAGCAGGAAAGGGGCTCAAGGTGTTAGAACACCTTATTCCTGCCCCATATGCAAAGTACGCTGGATTAAACAGTCCCTGAGGGTGGGACTGATGATGTTTGTAAACCGCCAACTGATTCACAACAAAATACTCTGCAGACGTGAGCAGCTATGTTGGGAATTAACTTCTGCTCAGATGTGTGCGCATTACTTCAGCGGAAAGAGCTACATTAGCACCCGAGATGGCAAGGTAAAAAGGTTTTCTAGGTCACAGAGCATTGTAGTGGTGTGGGTGCCTGGCAGGCACTGCTTAGTGTGCAGCCCAGCCCGCTCTCGTGGGAGCTCTGCTGCATTCAACCCGGGGAGCACAGCTCTGAAGGAGTGATTAAATTTTATGCTGTGGTTGCAAAGTAGGAATAACATGCAAAATGGGATTAAGACTTAATATGATCTCATATCCAAGCTAGTCCGGGACCACCTAGTAATGTCAGGGAGAAAACTCTAGTATTATTACCATTTAAAAAAAAAAAAAAAGCAGCACTGAACTTCAAAGGCAAAGGAAACCACAAAAACTACGCCGGTGATGTTAAAAGCGTGCAGCATGCCCAGTAAGTCAAAGTGTAACTAACTCTATTTTCACTGTCTTACACCCGCCTGAAGTTATTTCCCGAATCTTTGAATGGGCCAACATGGCCTCAGTTGGGCAGCGAAGCGTGACAGCAGTGGCCAGCTCTGCTCCATCCCCAGGGCAGCTGCTCTCTGCTGTGAGAGGCGAGGGGGCTCTGTGCCTGGGAAGAGCTTCTCAAGCAGCGAAGGAAATTCTCAAAAGGAAACCCAGAATGAAAATAAACCCAGACCGGGAATGACTTTAGATGCAAGCAAACAAAGGCAAAGGAGATTTGTGCTGCGAATGCCAGTCTTGTCTTTTCTTGTTCTCAAAAAATAATGGTCCTCCTTGATCACTGCAACTCAAAGGAAACTCCACTGGAAGAAAGCAGATTTAGATGTATGCAGTTGAAGTTATACTACAAAATGCTTTACAGAATTCCACCCACTGGTTCTGCGGGAAGCTAGTCCAACAGCAGGCAGCACATACAGCTACAATGGTAAGCAAAAACTGTACCAGGCTGCTAATTTACACAGCGCTGTTTGCCTTAAAAACAAACAAAAAACCCACACCAAAGAAAGCAATTTTTCCCTAGTGTGATGGTAATCCAAAGCTTTATCCGGCACAGAAGCAGACAATCTGCACCTAAAGAAGAAAATGCAGCAACAAAGTGAAGTATCACCATCCACCCAAGCTAGTTTACTCTGTCCTCTTTGAACAAGCACATCTCCCAGTAGAGCACAGCTTCTCTAGCAGCATCTCCAGTTTCACACCAACCTACAACTATGCCATTTTTGGGCATGTAACTCGAGGTAGTTACCAGTCACCAAGTATAAAACCACGTTTCTTCATGAAAGGTGTAATTATCTAGGTTGTGGCTCCAAAGACATTGCAATGGAGATTTATTTCCCACTATCCATCAAACCCAGGCTTGTGCCATACTCATAAAAGCACTTCAACAGAAATGAAACCTTAGATGTTTGAGGCACGGTAGTTTGCTCTCCACAGCAGCTTAAAATTTATGCCATCAGTTTATTATTTAAATGTATTTTCATTAGGTGAATGCAACAGAGCTGCTGCATTCGAATTACAAAGGCAAGCTGAAGAATTAAGAATTACACAGTTAAATTGTGTATTATCATGTAAATGACAAAGGAAAGTCACATGGGATCCTCTGCATTGTTCAGAGAGATAAATGCAGTGAACTATAAATACAAATTCAACAGAGCGCCTTGTCAGTTAAGCAGCTGAATGAAAGCCTTTCTTGGAGGCTGATGGTATGTTTTAAAATAAATACTTATACACACAGTTGCAATATCATTACTGCTAACTAATCAACCATTAATTTTGTTTGTAAAACTGTTGTCCTAGTAAAAAAAAAAAAAAGCAAAACATTGTAACAGCCGAAGAAAATTGTCTTCATGGGAAGCTTAATATAAATAAATGGATATTAACAGACCAAAGACCTCCTGCCAGCAGGTCTGCACAGCACTGAGTCCAGAGGAAGGCTAGCTCTCAACCTACTGAAGACAGCACCTACTCCCATAGCAGCCACTGAGCGTGCTGCTACTTCATCACGAGGTGCCTGTCCAGATGTAGACGAGATTATGCTGCTGTTTGATTATAGCAGGATATATACTAGCATTTGGGGTTTAAAGAGGATTAATGGTCTTTTATCCTTATTCTGTCTGTATTCTGAGCCATACAAAGGCCTCGCCTGTGTGTACTGTAGAAAAAGTACGAGGTACATGTGAAAAAGCAAACAAGAGACACAGATATTTTGTACCCGACATAGAACATAACGTTTTTAGGTAAAAAACAATTTTAGGAAGATTGAAAGACTTTCCTGTCCAGTCCTGTCTCAGCCCACATTAGAAAGATGGGAAGAAAGGACCGAGAACCAGTATACACAGCCCCTGAAAGGAACTACCACCTCCAGGGATGTTTCCAGTATGGTAACGCTTGCCATGACCCATATTAAGAAGCTGGCACCCAGTGCCAGCCCCTGAAGGGCCTGAGGGTACTCAAGCCCACACCATCTATATCAGTCTGCAGAAACCAACTGCTTCAGTGCCAGTCAGGGCAGCTCATTTCAGGCTTTGAAAAACAGACAAAGGACTATTCAGCTGAAGTATGCAATAGTCACATTATTTTAGCCACTCAAAGAGCTTTTGCCCTTTCAGTGAGACAACAGCTAGAAAAGAGAGAGAGAAGGAAGGGTAGCATTCGAAAACTTAACCCTACCCCTCCTCGCCTCTAAGGGAGCAAGAAAAAGTTCGGTCAGTTTAGTGGAGGGAGAAGCTGAATAAGAAGTGGTCTCCGTCACCCATCAGGGAAGACCCAAGGAGGTGTTCAGGTAAAGTATTCAGGACAAAGAAGGCAAAACATTAACACACTTTACTGAAATATCAGTTTCTTTAGTACGTTACAGAAAAGCTTATGAACATATATAATGTACATAAAAGGCAGACTTTGTAAAATAAAAAGATCTTCTTTTATAAAAAGTTTAAAAGTCAAAGTAAAGTGCATGAAACAGTTTTTCCTCCACTTTCAACTACGGGGTCAAAGTCTTAGCACATAGCAACGTTTTTAAAACCTGGGAGATCCTCTTGTGTCACCCGTTAGTCAGTTACTTTATTGGTCAGATGAAACGATGACGGTGATGACAAAATGCTTAAGAATCAAAAACAGTTTAACCAGATGCATCCACAACAAAGACTAAGAGCTAACGGAATATGGGCTTCTTATACACTTCTCATGGACAAGATTTAACAATCAGTGGAAAGGTTCACTCTCGTTAAAGAAAATCGGTAAGAAACAAGCTTCATAAATAGGGCGATTGCTAGTTAGCGGCCCCCTGTTGTGCAATCAGTTCTTGGTCAATGAGTATCACCATTCATACTTAAATATGCTGTTGTAAAAGGAAGAATATATAAAAATAAGTCTCCCCCTGCGTCCTTTGGAAGGAAAAGGTAGTCGACCCCTGTCCGAAGATGACAGCTTTCCTACAGGGTCTTTCATGACAGCGACTGCACCGCGAGACTCGGGGAAAGCTCTTAAGATGCTGAGTCCTCCCGTTTTTTCAGGCTGTGAGATCAGAGCCCCTGAGAGGAACTCGGCTGTAATCATACTGATCGCGCTCTGCACCTTCAGAGGTCTTGACAAACGCGAATTAGTTGTTTCTCTCCAACAGCCCCGGCAGGCAGGTAGCCCGTTATTATCCGCACTCGAGTGGCCGCTCCCGGCGGCCCCCTTCCCTCCCCCCCTCTTCTCTCCCCCGGGCAGGGTCCGACCCGGCATCGCGGCAGTCAGGGGCACCGAGCCCCGCCGCCTCGCAGCGAAGGAAAACCGGAGCGGTGCGGGAGGGCAGCCGGCTCCCTCCGCCCGCCCCGGGCCGTCAGAGCACGGCAGCCTGTGCGCGGCAGTGGGCGATGTGGCGATGCA
>VZTU01008116.1:122960-174590 GCA_013400835.1 Zapornia atra
GGAAGAGGAGGCGGTCCGCACGCCTATGGGGCCGCCCCCCTGCTCCGGTGAACGGGCTCCCGCAGAGCCAACGGCCGTGGCCACGCCGCCTCCCACCCACGCCGGACGCCGGTACGATGCTGGGGGGCGGGAGCGGGAATCGGCAGGTGGTTGCACAAAGGGATCGCCACAAACACGCGCCACGCTGTGCACATCTCACGTGTACGTCTGGATACCTATACAGACACACACCGCTGCCCGCCCCAGGAGTGTAACGCCCGAGACCGAGCCGGGGCATCGCGGAGCGTGATGCCGAGGCTCCCCGCCGGGCGAGGCGCGGTCGTGAGACCCCCACGGCGCATCGCCTCCGCCTCTTCCCGCTTGGGCGGCGGCCGGGGCCAGCCGGTGCGCGGCCCGCCGGCACGGGGGGAGCGCTGCTCACAGCCCTGGACACTGGTCTGCGCGGTGTGCTCGTCCGCCCGGTGCGTCGGGCGTGTGCGGGGCGGACCTGGGATTTTAACCGTCCCGAGAGGCCGTGTCGAGCGGCAGGGCACAGTCCCGCTCCCCCCGCGGGATTTTCTGCCCGAGGGAGCCACAGCCGGCACTTTTCTTCAAGTTTCGTCCCTTTGAGGTCCGAAGGGCATGCACTGGAAGATCAGAGCAGCTATTCCTATGCCCCCCTGTTTCCAATTTCCTGCCTCCCCAAGGCAAGGAAGCTTAGCTCTGCTCTTTCTATATTTTACTGGAGACTCCTCTTGGAAAGCGCATGTTTGTAAGCCGAGTTACATTAAACGCCTCTCCCTTCTTAGACCAGTTCCGTGGCTACCCTCCAAAGATGTTATTGGAGTGGGATCAGCGGAGCAAAAGCACCACATACAGAATCTTAAACATGGCAAAAGTCACTTCGTCACCTCCTTAACTCTTCCGGCTCTCCCGAGATAGCACGACAAATCCTGGTTTTCCAACCACACCCGCCTTCCAGGTTGGGTGGAATGCAATTTGTTTTCTTTTAATATAAGAAAAAGGTAAATTGCTCTTTTCCGGGGTGCTGTTAAAAACGTTTAAACTTTCATAATCCATTGTAACAACTAAAAACCCCAACCAAACCAAACCAAACCAAAACCCCTAAACAAAACAACCTCCAAAGCCGACTCTGAATTCCCTTTTGTCTCTAATTCCCCTTTACACCAGGACTCCACAGCCTTCCCAGGGTAGCTCCGGCTGCCAGGAGCCGATGCCCCCAGCCGCCCCGCAGCGTTCCGGCCGCGGGCCGGGGCTGGCCCCGGCTGCCCCGGCCGCGGGCGGAGCAGGAGAGGGACACGCTTCCCCCCTCCAGCCGAGCGGCCGTGTCGCACCAGCTCCTCCCTCCGGTCACGGCGGTACGCTGCAGCTCGCCGGCACCGACGGGACCGGGCGGGCAGGCGGGCCCCGCCACCCCGCCCCCAGCGGGGCCCGGGACGAGGAGACCGGGTTGAAAGAAGCGCCTCAGGGGCGAGGGGCTCACTCCGGGCTGGGGTGTGTGGGGTCTCTCGGCAAGAAACGGGAGTGCCAGGGGCAGAAGGGACGGACAGTGCGTGTCAAAAATTGTTGCGGCCGATGCCTTTTCACCAAGAAGATCTCGTGCCGTGGCTGTGGCTGCGGCAGCTGAGGCCATTTGCACTGCTGGGTTCCTCCCGCACATGGGGACTTGCTGACATAAGGAGAAAGAGTCACCACGCTGGCTTCCCTCAAAGGCAGTACGAGCTGTAATCATTCCCCTGATACCCGTGAATCGAGGTCTCGTGCTATTCCCACTCCAGAGCCTTATTACCAGAGGATGCTTTACCCTTTCACCCTTGGCAGCCACGCGAGCCTCACGGTGAACACTGGGTGTGAGATTTGGGGCTGCTGATTGCTACAATTCACAGCGGCCAATAAGAGCAGTACCCTTACACTAAGCAGGAGGCTTTTAGCCAACGGTGGGCTGAACATCTTCATCAAGTAAATGGCACAGAATTGCCTCTGTTCTCTGCCACTTTCTGGCTCGAAATAGCTTTAAGAAAACTCATAGCTTGTTGGAGAAGGACTGAAAGCAGACAATGAATTTTATGCTATATGTAGGTTGGATGTGTGTTTCGATTTAAGTGAATTATTTGTATTTCTTTCAGGGTGAATTACGCTTACATGGAGCATCAAGCTGCCAGTGCCGGCACTGGGAGTTGCCCCTGAAGAAGTACTACTGCCGTGGGTAAGGACACGTTTCCTGTTATTAAGGTGAATATAAGCTCCAAGTTATGCATGACATTCATTTCAATTATAGCTTGCCTCTTGTAAGCAAAGCAGTTAACCAACAGGCTGTGACTGCAGCCTTAAATCAATAGCTAGAAAACAGCATCTCCCCCAAATACTCGGCCTCCTAACTACACTGTTTGAAAGGAGAACAAAGCCAGAGTTTTTGCTGAGGCCATCCTGCTGGCTAATAGTCCTGCTTACAAGTTGAAGTATTTTTAAAACAAAATGAATGGTGGAGGGTTAAACATCAGCCAAGCCAATGTGCTGTTCAATTTACAGCATGTTAAGCATTCCTGAAACTGTGATCACTGATATATTTGGGTCAATCAGATGTCTTGTTACTGCTTTGCAGACATTGCAATGAACAGCTTGGAGATAAAGGAGAACAGTCTCCGGGCTTCTCAGTGCTATGCTGGGGAGGGGAGAGCTGGCCACTGTCCAGATCCAGAATCCTGGAAAGGAAAAAGATAACAAAATAATTTCTGGCTTCCCTGCATAGTTCTTTATCTTAACTTGATTTTAGCTGCCTGACAAAGCTAAGCTCATAAAATACCTAGCTGCTAGGGTTTTGCACTGATTTTGGCCTAATGAAGGTTTTGTTCTCATTCCCCTGCTGTTCCCCAGTACCCAGCTTCCTGGGGATGTGGGGTAGCTCTCATCGCAGGCAGCGGAGATTCCTCCCATCAACGGTAGGAGAAGCAGAGACCGAAGAGAGACTGAACGGAGGAATCAGGATTTCTCCTCTGCAGTAAAAGTTGTTTCGCACTGAAGTCAAAGGCCAAAGTCCTTGATGAGATTCGGATTGTGGGGAAGCAGATGGGGGGTGGGGGCTTTACTTTTCTGGACACAGCTTGCCTAGGCTGGACTTGAGGAGTCCTGTCTCTGGTAACAAACTCTGCTGGACAAGGAAGCCTGGAGAAGCAGGCACAGAGGGAGTCTCCATTGCACCAGATCCTGAAACTATCAACAGCTCCAAAGCACCCTGAGGTCCAGAGCCTCCTCGTGTGGCTGGGATTGCATCTGGCAGAAGGTTTGCAGCTGCAGCCTGCTGCAGGGCGGACAGCTTGGGAGGGCTACCCCAGCCACGTGTAGGCACCCTCTGGCTCAGGCAAGTTCTGGCCTGTGGTAGCATTACATATCTTCATCTGATACTCACACATTTCAAGGCTCCAGTACAAACCCTCCACTCCCCCCTTTCTGAGACAACGTCTCAGAAGTTATTTCCCAGCACAGACCTTTTTGGATGACCACAATTAACCCCCCAAATCCCTCCCAGGCTCATGGAAATTTCCCTCCCTTCATTGAGTACCAACAGACACTTTCTGTTCATCGTTGGTTTTGGTGTATACTCAATGCCAGATCTAGCTCACCTCAACACCAAGTTACTGAGGCTGCTGGCTGCCACATGAACCTCAGAAAGGCTGCGAGCTTCTTCCCTGGAGACTGAAGTGGGAGAGCCTGAGCTATGTCTCAGTAGCACAACACATCAAGTCCTTACTCCAAACTATGGTTCAGCATCCTGGAACAAGGGCTTTTTACTCCAGCCCAGTATACATTTTTTTCTAGATTTCACTCTCCTAAGACTTTTTATACAGCTTGTTCCCACCTCGAGTAGTTCTCCAGCCCTGTCTGCACTCTGACTTCTTTATCCCTCAGGCAGTAGTGAAATGATGCGCTTGCTTCCTCAGTGCTGCATGTTTCAGTCCCTCCACACTTTCCCTGTGTTTTGAGCCACTGGATCAGTGAAAATGTGGTTCTCAGGAGCAGGTCATCGGGACAGTATCAGCTCTCTACATCCCAGTAACCTATACTGGCTGATTTACAAACTCCTTTTCTACTGATGACAGATTCCTCCTGATGCAGCCTCCCCTGTGCCAACTTACTTGGGGGTGAGAGCCCCTTATGCTGCCCTTCTGCGCTGCCTGAACCTGCAGCCTCCTGAAGGAAGGGCAGCTCCTGCACAGAGTCCCTTGTACACGTGGCCTGTGTGTTTCAATTCTTCCCTTTGTAAGGAAGGCTACTAGGCTAGCTGTCATGGGGAGGAATTATGCCTGAAAAGCCACCTAGCACAGATGCAGGATTACCACCAAAACAATGCTGTACTGCCAGTGCAGGTTGTTTCTCTCAGAGGTGGGTGGAAAATCTGAAATAAACTATACTGGCAAAAGGTTAGTGTGCAAAAATGCCGTGTGCTTCGTGTGGCTGTGAGTTATTCTCTCAGTAGAAGTGCTTTGTACAAGTAGATCAGCAGCTTAGCCCATGTATGTGCCTGACTATGGCTCCATCAAGGTGGATTTGTATTTCTCAACCTAAAAAAACCCATCCCTTATGCTGAGATTATTCTAGCAACCAAAGGGCAGAATTTATAGCCAGTTGTGACTAGGGGAGGGCTGAAGAAGTTGAGGTGCTCTGCATTTCATAGCAGGGAGGTGAATGGTAGAGACCTCTCTCTGCAGGCATGTTGGCAATTGCTGGAAGTATTTACAAGCTTGTCTCAGCATGGAATGGGGAAAACTGGAAGCTTTTGTATTGCTTTGATCCACAGCTGATATCACAGGAAAGCTCCTGAATGGGACTCTACAAGGACTTTTTTTTTTTTCTTTTTTTATAGCCTGAAACACCCCTTAGAACATGAAACCAGGCAATTTCCATACACAGAACAGATCCTATCTCCTACTCTGGGTCTCCCTGTTTTTACTATCTGTGACTCTACTTTTAATATCAAAGCAATAAATGAGTAAGTGCTTGAGCTCTTGTGCCTGGCTCTTGAACGTGTTCATAAGACTTGTCAGGTACCTGATGATGCTCAGTCAGTCATGCTCTCATTCCTATTAAAGGTGAACTGCAAAGACAGAAATCTGTGTTATGCTCAGACTGATGTTCTCAGGGTCTCTGACGAGCAGGCTCTGCTGAACAGGCATGAAATATATCAAAATGATAGGTCAGCACCATCCATTATAGAAATAAAACTCAGCCTCTCCAGACAGCTGATGATTCAGCGGGGAGGATTTTACATGCCAGCAACATCAGGCATGATGGCCTTGCTTTTCATGCCTTGCAGTGAGACCTTTGGCTGATCCGAACTGGGAAAGCTGCATGGTGGTGAGCAGCTCACTGAAACTTGCAGCATCCACATTAGAGTAATTCTGGGACGCCACCACTCCCTGCTTACCCATTCTGGAGGGAAATACAGGAGCTATTTGTGTCCACTACAGAAAATATATTTGTTTTTAGGCCAGGAAGAAAGAGGTTCAAGACACCCCTTCAAGTGAAACTGTTGAGGCAATTTAGGGAGATGAGGTAATTACCACACAAGGGGATAAATAAAGCATTGGGTAATGGCCTCTGCTTTCAAGTAGGGTTTCCTGAAGGGTCAGATCTCATGGCCTGCAATATTCATGTCATTATATTGATAACTTTTCTCTCCTTCTGCCTGCCAAAACATGTGAGTGAAGAATATTGTTCAATACAGTTCACTTGCCCTGGTGTAGCGTAACAGAAGAGAGATAGCAAACCCAAACAAGGTGTCTTTCCACAAGAGAGAGGTCAAACCACTTAAATAACAGCCCAGAGCCCTTCTTTCCTCCTGATCTTGCAACCCCGTGACATTGTACTTGAAGAAGTATTCATGATTTTGTAAGGTATTGTCTTTAGGTAGAGACTCTCTATCACCTTGAGGGAGGCTGGGCCAGGGGTTAAACATGCTCACTATTAAAAATACCCTCACTTTAATGTGTTCTCCAGGCACTTAGACAGCCTTATGGCAGGCCCAGTGAAAAACTGAGATGGACCAGACTTGACTAGAAAAATGAGGCCAGGCTAAAGGTAGAGTTACTATTGTTACAGAAAGGAAAAAATGGTTGTAAAATTTAGCTTCTACTGCAGAAATACATCCAGAACACATCTTAATCTTTTCAGCAAGTCCTTAAAAACTGCAGCTTTTGCACTGCAAATGAAACTGTTCTAATTAGCCTTAAGGTAAAACCCCCGGCTGCACCAGTGGAAAGCCAGCTGTTCAGGTCTCTCTAAGCAGAGCAGAGAAAGGGACCAGCTTAAATAGCAAACCCAGTTTCCAGGCCCCTAATATCTTCTTTCTGTTGTGTTGCCTGGAGAGGCAGCTGGATTCTTTCCAAGGACAGAAGAGCTCCTCCAGCTGCCAAAAGTGCTGGAGGGGTAAGACACAGAAGAAAGAAATGCACAAATTCCCTGGACCTTTGCTTCCCGCCCCCTGTCTTCCCCCCGCAAGCTTCCCCCCTCTTTGAAGGTGTCCTCTGCCCCTGAATGAAGCTGTGAGGTGAGGTGGTGGGAAATCAGGAGCTGTGTCCCAGTCCCCCTCCTGCCAGAGGAGGTCCTCTTCTCGCCGTGCCTGCACGGTGCAGGGTTTCTCAGCTCTGCCCATCTCTTACCCACACCAGGCAACCCAGGGAGCCTGTAGCTTGCCCACAAGGGAATCCATGGCCTGATACTCAGTCATTTAGGGCTGTACAATAGCACACTGATCCAGCAGCATCCCTATCAGCATATGCAGCACATCATGGGCTCCAGGATATGACCTCCAGCCACACATGGGAAGCAAGTCTACTACTGAGGACAGGGAAGGTCCCATTTCAGGTAACAGTATAGTCTTTTGTGTCAGGCCATACTGAGGATCTCACATTTGTGGGGACTTTCCCTTCTTCACATTCTCTAGGGTTTTGCTTTGTTCAATTTTAAGTGACTCAAATGATGAGATTTCCACCCTTCCTAGCTGTATCCAGCAGACGTCTCTGCTGGGACCACTGGCTGTGGCTGCAATTCCTATTGCAATAATTTTTCTACACATCCCAGCTGTTGGGATCAGGTTATTGACTGACACTCTCAGTCTTCACTGAATCTGTGAAGATTCTGTGATTCACTGAAGAAAAGAAATAGGGTCTACCTTGATGTATGGAAGGACTGCCACACTGTCTGAAGGCAAGCCAGCTGAGCCTGGATGTGATATAGTTGCATTAGCTAGGCTCCCTGTCTGAGCTCAGAAGCCCAGGCTCAGGTTATTAGGACAGGGATGCTGCCACACTTGCATGACTAGCCTAAATTAAGACTCAAGTGAACTTAACAGTTTGGGTCTCTGCAATGGCAGTGATCCCTGTACCACAGTTAATGCTGCAGGGGAGATGTTCCCTGTCAGGGGCTCTCACACTGATGGGGTGAGAAGCAGAAAACAAAAAACCCACCCTCCATCTGAGTCATGAAAATGTTCCAGTTTTGAAGGTCCCAGGTCATGATTTTTCCATGATTGGGGTTGGTGACATTGAGAAGTTTCCCTGCTGTGCGCTCTACATCTAAATGTGACCCATCTAAATTTCTAAGCCTTATTAAACACAGCATTAGCATTCAATAAAGGTCTCATTGATTACGTATTTACTTATCTGGTATTTAACTAGCGTTCTCTTACAGAATGAATAAAGAGTCAGAAGCAAGCAATAGTTACTGCATGTGATTTAAAAGGAACTGGGAGGGTACCCTTCGGAAGTTAAGGACTGCAGTCAGGAACTGAATCTGCCCCATATCTAAGTGCCATAAGCATCTTTATATTCTATAGGCTTTATTACAAATGCCATAATGCTTTTGTTAAATCAAAACATATTTTAACTGTAAATGAACTCCAGACACTATCTACAAACAGGAAAGCCCTGAAGTTACTGCACAGCTTGACTGTCCCAAAGCGGTAGTTGGTTCCTCAGCCTGCAAAGCCTGTTGCTGGTCACTGAAGAGCACAGCACTAAGGGGTAATGCTGGTGAGCAGCTGGAACTTTCGCCCATAAAGCTACAAAATAAAGATAAGATGTATGGCTCTGCTGTGTCTGGGCCATGCTTTCCACCATGTGTTCTGGTAGGGTGCACCACCTCAGCCTCACTGGGAAAGCGGTGCTGCTCATCTTCCTCCAAAAGCCTGGGACAGGTTTAGGACTCATGACAAGTCATTTTAAGAGGCATGAGAGGCTCTGTACTGTGCCTACCACATCCTGCACAAAGTGTGTCTTTTATTAGGCCTGACGAATACAGAAGCGTAAGGGAGTCCCTCCCTCCCTCCCTCTGCCTGTCTTGCATCCAGCAGTTTAAGACAGATAATGTTGGTGTTACTTTCTTACAACTGACCCTACTGTACTTCCCCTCTGTGACGTCGGGTGAGCCACTTAACTTGCTCGTGCCTCGGTTTCCCTGCTTGTAGAATGGGATGCTGTGAAGAAAAGTCATTTGTTGATGTCTAAAGAGGTCTTTGAGTTCTCCTTGAGAGTTGAGAAGAGCTGGTAGAGACTCAAATTCAACGCAATATAATTTTGTTATTTGTTATTTGTTGTTGCTGTATACTGTCATTTCATGTAACTTGGTGTAGGATTGTGTCTTTCTCACCAATCTCAAACTAAAGATCAGAAAAAGCAAAAGATTTAGGGGGATAGATGAGCTCCCCATCTTCCTGACCAGTTCATTCAGTCTTCATCCTTGCTCAGCTTCCAGTTACCACATTTGAACTTCCCCAACCTGTGAGGGGAGAGGAAGAGCAGCACAGACATGACAGAAAAGAGCCCTTTTTCCTCTGGGAAACTGACCAACAGTTTTGTTTTAATTTAGCCCAGTTTCTGCCTAGCTGTCAAACTTTCTGTAAACAATTTAGTGAGAGTAATAAAACAAATCCCCAAAAGAAGACAAAAATAAACATAGCCATGAGTTCCTGAAGCGAGCTCTCTCTTCCTCCTGTTCTTTGTTAGCATTCACAGGAGCTGATTTTCCACTGAGTCACAAAAAAACTGACCGCAGAGATAACAGAAGACAGCACAAAAACCCCAAAGGCACCATGGAGAAAATAGACATTAATTTCTCTAAGCTTCGAGGTGGATTTGGATAGACACCTGAAATTCCTCAGATACGGAGCAGCACTACAAGATGTGGTTTAATGTAATCTGTCCCACAAGAAGTGGCAAGTAGGAGTGCAAAAGAGCTGAGCTGGTCCTGGGTGTCTCTGGGCTGGAAAAGTAGCCACATGGACATGTATGCTGTGCCAGCCTCCCTGTTCAGATCACCAGGACCTACCTGTACCCCGCTCTGGCTCCCTGTCCTTAAAACTGCCTTTAAGGACTGCATTCTTATTTTGGAATCACCAGGGCAGACAAAAACAGTGCAGGTCCCTTCATAAGCTCTATACGAGATGCTTTTTATTCTGGGACAGAACTAAGTGTAAGGAACACATCGCCTTTCTCCAATCACTCTTTTACATGGTTACTCAAATTAAACATCAATATGGAGCAAGTTGGCTTTGTAGGGCTTGCACCACCATGGGATGGGTGGGCAACATGAAGCAATTACATAAAATGACTTTTGGTGCTTTCTCCCTGCTAGGGTGAAAGACAACAAGGAAAAAAACGATGTGAAGACCTTGGACCTTCCTTCTCTATATACTGTCACCAGGAGCTGCAGCAGTCAGGAGCCCACATGAGGACTTTGAGAGCTTCTCGTCTCCCGCTGCCAAAACCAAAGAAAGTACAATATTCGCTGGGTTAAATATGCAGCGTGAGGATGGTGCTCAGGCTGTGCTTAAGACTACAGCTGCAACATGCTCAGATGGGGTCATATTATGAATTCTGCTCAGGAAAAAAAATGATACTTAATGTGCAACATCCATCTTAATTGCTTTATTATCTTAAAATGTCAAGGTTGAATCTGCTCATGGTCAAATGCTCTGAAATGTCCAGAGTAGTTAAAATGCTGTCAGTGTAGCACTAAGAGTCACCACTTAAATGCAAGTTATTCCACGATTTATTGTTTTCAGTAGGGCTTGACTGTCAGAATACCAACTTGAAGTAAACAGCTCAGCTCTTTCAAGACATGCCTATATGAGATTCCTCCCCCACCATGGATGAGGATACAAAAGGCACATGAAAACAAAGCATTTAATCAATAAGGTGTTGAGCTGAAAGGAGTCATGAAAACAAGGGAGGTCAGGTTCTTCTGTGAACAAGCAGAAGAGGAATTTGGATCATACTCCTACCACGTGCAGTTTGCACAGGATTTGTGTTTGCTGCACATGGGGCTATCGCTGTGTGTGGGAAAGTCAAAACCACATAATCAACATCAATCCTTGCGATGAGAGCTCTACAAATTGGGATGTCAGCTTTGACGTGAGATAGTGACTGCCTTCTGTGCACATGTGCACTGTGTCTCGAAGCCAAGGGGAGCCAGGAGCCAGCTGAGACATTTCTTGGAGCTCAGAGCCTTTGACACCCTGTACACTTGGATGCAATTGACTGTGCTGACAGGAGTGTAATTGGCAAAAAGATGACATCATCTGGGGTCTGGATCTTTAAAATAAAACAACAGAAGATGGAATCAATCTTTGCTTAAGGAAAGCTGGTTGCCTGTAGGAGTTCCCTTCAGGCAGCCTTGGTAGGAGAAGAGCTGTGCTAACTCAGTTTCCAAGATGTTTCTAGTGGTGAAAATCTGAACATTAGATTTTCAGCCATTAGATGGCTGTTAACTTGCCTGGTGAAGGGGCAATTAGTTGGGCAATTAGGTTAGCTGGTGAGGAGATAGGAACAGAAATCATCTGTGCCTGGCACGTACAGAAGGGGGCTCAGGGAAGAGAAGGTGTATCCCAGGCTGCCCCCACACTGACCCAAAATAGAGCCCTGCACTAGTAAGAAACTTGAGCTAGGGATTTCTGATGTGCAGATTCAGTACATGGTTGTGTGGCTCTCATCTTTGAGGCACTCCACCTGGCATGGCTCTTTCTTTAGGATTCTCTGCAGGGTCCTCTAAAATCCTCTTCAGGATTTTAGATGAAACTTACGTTTTTCCCCTCGCAAGCCATGATTTGATTTTCATAATTGCAGTTTTGCTGTGCAGAATCAGACAGCATTGCTTGAATGCACATCTTGATTTTAAATGTTTTACTGGGGTCCCCCTTGGGATTTACCACAGGCTCTAATTGACTTGCCTGGAAATTGGCAGGTTCACTAACAGCCAGGGAGCCTGAAAGAGGGGAAGATCCAAATTGCCTTACTTAGCCTTTCGGTCTTTACTAGATACTTCTTGTGCTCCTTATTGGCCAGTTGAAGAGACTTCATTCCGGATCTGGCAAAGGTAGAGAAATGCAAGATGTGAATGGTTCAGGTGACAGAAATCCCAGCTGGGAGTCTGTCAGGAAGGCCAGGTTTTGTCCACCGTTCATTTGTCTGAGCTGCCCAACAAATGTGCCTGTAACCCTTGCTCTGCTGCAAACCTGCTTTGTGCCATGCCAGAGCTTTTCTGCCTCTACTGAAGAGCCCCCACAGGGAAGCCAGAACACTTGCCTGTGCTTTTTCAGAGCACTGGGTCTTCACCACTGCTGCGGCGAGTTTCTGCATGGTTGCACAGTGCTCTGGCAGCAAGCCTTGGGGATATAAGAGGAATAGCATGGCTGATCAACATTTTCTACCTCCCTAACCATGATTTATCAGTCTCTCTCAGTCTTGCTGCTGTCATTAGCTCTCTTTTCTCCTGGGCTTTCAAGAAGGTCCAGATGAGAGACTTTCACCCTGAGGATCTAACCAGTTTCCTCTTTGCCAGAAACATTTTTTCCTTTCATGTGAAAAGAAAAATAAAGAAAAAAAGAAAAAAGATACAACTTCCAGTCATAGTAAAAACAAATCATGGTACTACAGCCAACAAATTCTTTATTGAAATTCTTTTCTTTCAGGGGTTTCCCTTGTACAGCAACATAACCCGTGAGTATTAGACAGGAAGTAAGAAAGTGTTCATCCAAAATTAATTTGTCCAGGCTGGATGGGGCTTTGGGCAACCTGGTCCAGTTGATCCTGTCCCTGCCCGTGGCCGGGGGATTGGAACTAGATGGTCTTTGAGGTCCCTTCCAACCCAAACCATTCCAGGATTGAATGAAAACCACAAGAAAACACAATTGGATAGAGGAAAATTGGTTGAAACTGGCAGCACACTTCCCATTGTAGTCTCATGAAAAATGTGAGGAATGATCCTGGATTTACTTCTCAAAATCCATGAGGCTTATAATAGAATTTGAATGGTAAAGTGTTCAAAATTTAAAAAGCACTGTAGAAAATGTTTGGGTTTTCATCACAATTTTATATTTAATTTAATTTAATTTTCCCCTCTTTTTAAATTATTTGCATTTTTAATGTAATTTCCTGAGATGTTGCTAGCATACACTGCTGCTTCTGATATATTACAATATGACCTAGCTGAAATGCTTTATTATTTTAATGTGATTTAGTGAAATGTATAATGTTAATAATTAGCAGTAGCTGTTGCATAGAGCTAGTTAAAACTTCATACCATATTCCTTTGAGTATTTAATCTTATTCTTTCAATCTGTGCTGCAGTGTAAGAGATTGACACTTTGCAGCATAAATAATTTGAGTGCTGGGGCGAGCCGGCAGCAATGATTTGCAGAAAGCAGTGTTAGGAGTGCTGCAAGAAATAGCTTAATAATAGTGTTATTCTGTGCTTAGCTCACATTTTCCATCCCTGTATCAGCAGCCACTTTACTAAGACAATTAAATATCCATTCATTACTTCTGTTTTTCAGATAGGCATCCAGAGGCTTAGACCGGTGCAGTGATGTCAGGGCAGCATTAATATGAGAGCTGTGTTTTCAGGGTACTACTGTATCTTTTTCACATTGCTGTTTTCTAGGGGTTTGCAGATGTTGCAGGAGTTGAGCACAAGAAGCAACAGACCACTTAACACCCTACCCAGCTGAAATTTCCCTCTGAACGCTCTGGTTTTCAGGAGAAGATAGTTCAATTCAGAAAGCTCAGCTTACCTCTCCTCTTATACAGGCCAGAGGGATCCTTCATCTCATGGATCCCTGAGAGCAGAGAGCAAACCTGACTCCAGAGTTATGCAGGTTTATCCCTGCAAAGGCGGGATGTAGCTGAGGAGGAGCCTCTGGTTTCATGCTTCCCCCCATATCTGCTTCATGCCAGCAAAGACCTTTGTGAAAAGCTGGGTCTAACCACGGACCAGCACCTCTTAAAGGGCTGGCTGTGTTTCTGCCTTGAACTTTATATCAGGTACAAACCAACCAATTTCTTTTGTTTTTAAGTCATTGCATGCTTGAGTGGGCTTGATCTCTGCTATGGCTCAGATCAGGCCCTTATATGATGGATGGGCCACTATGTGGATAAGGAATTGGCTGGATGGTTGCACACAAAGCATTGTGGCCAATGGCTTCATGTCCAAGTGGAGACCAGTGATGAGCGGTGTTCTGCAGTGGTTGGTACTGGTGCTAGCACTGTTTCACATCTTTGTTGGAGACAAGGACAGTGGGATCGAGTGTACCCTCAACAAGTTGGCTAGCAACACCAAGCTGTGTGGTGTGTTTGACACACTGGAGAGGAGGGATGCCATCCAGAGGGACCTTGACAGGCTTGAGGGGTGGGCCTGTGAAAGCTGCATAAAGTTCAGCAAGGCCAAGTGCCAGGTCTTGCACATGAGCTGGCGCAATCCCAAGCACAATGACAGGCTGGGTGGACAATGACTTGAGGGCAGCCCCACGTAGAACAACTTGGGAGTATTGATTAATGTAAAACTCATACCTGGCAATGTGCACTTGCAGCCCATCAGCTGCATCAAAACCAGGTTGACCAGCAGGTCAAGAGAGACGATTCTGTCCCTCTACTCTGCTCTGGTGAGACNCAATGACTTGAGGGCAGCCCCACGTAGAACAACTTGGGAGTATTGATTAATGTAAAACTCATACCTGGCAATGTGCACTTGCAGCCCATCAGCTGCATCAAAACCAGGTTGACCAGCAGGTCAAGAGAGACGATTCTGTCCCTCTACTCTGCTCTGGTGAGACCCCATCTGGAGTACTGTGCCCAGCTTTGGGATCCTCAGTAAAAGAAAGATATTGAGCTGTTGGAGCGAGTCCAGAGGAGGGCCACAAAGATGATCAGAGAACTGGACACCTTTCTATGAGGACAGGCTTAGAGAGTTGGGCTTGTTCAGCCTGGAGAAGAGAAGGCTCTGCGGACACCTTATAGCAGCCTTCCAGTACCTAAAAGGGGTTGCTGTTGTTTCACCCCTTTCAGGAGCTGAACACCATGCAGTTGCTCTCTCTAAGAGGGTATGTGTGGGGGAACTAGTAGGGGGGGCAGGGAAGAGGAGGGAAAAAAACCCCAAAGAACAAACCTCATGAGTTGGGAGAAGGACAGTTTACTGGAACAGCAGAGAGAGAGAAGTAAGAATAACAGGACTTTAGAGCAAAATATACAAAACTGGTGATATATGGTGCAGTTCCTCACCTAACTGCACAACTCAGACCATACAGCTCAGAGCCATCCCAAAGCCAGACCGTCCCCAAAACTGCATGTCCTGGAGCTGTATGCTCCTCCTCCCACCAGCCCCCCTTTATGCTGAGCATGACATAATTGACATGGAATACCCAGTTTGGGTCACCTGTCCTGTCTGTGTCCCCTCTCAGGTTCCTGGGTGCACCCTCCCAACCCCCCGCCTTCTTGTCTTCTCATTAACAGGACCATCTGAACAACTGAAAAGCCCCTGAGTGCTCAGCAACAACTAAAACCGTAAGAGTGTTGTCAGCACTGCTCTCATCCTCACTCCCAAACACAGCACCGCACCAGCTGCTAGAAGGAAAATTAACTCTATCCTAGCCAAAACCAGGACAGGGGTATAAAAAAAAATGTCTTCACTCTGAGAGTCGTGAGGCAGTGAAATGTGTTGCCCAGAGAAGTTGTGGTTGCCCCTTCCCCGGCAGTGTTCAAGGCCAGATTGGATGAAGCTTTGGGCAACCTGGGCTAGTGGAGGGTGTCCCTGCCCATGGCAGGGGGTGGGAACTAGGTGATTTTTGAGGTCCCCACCAACCCAAACCATTCTGAGCTTCTATGATTCTATATATGAATCAGCACATCAGATGGGACACACTGTCCTTGGCCATGTCTCTTGCAGGTATAAACTGGAGGGAAGCATCCTTCACTCAAAAAAAAAGGAAAAAAAAACCCCAAAAACAAAAGAAAAAAACAGGGGGAAAAAAAACAAAAGGGAAAAAAAAACAAAAGGAAAAAGAAAAAAGAAAAAAAGCCTTAGGGATTGATACTGTACCCAGGGATGGCAAAGGCATGTTTCTCTCCCTGTGCTTGAGAGGACAGGTTGACTCAAAGGAATGAGACGAGATACACAAAGGTCTGTTTCCTTCTTCCTCTCTTCTTTCATTCATTCTCAGCTGTGCCGGTATTCCTAGACACAGGGATCTAAATCTGAGCCACAGGCATTTACATGGCTTGATATTTTTATAGCAACAAAAATGAGTTTCCCTTTAGCCAAAAGTGGCTGGAATCCCAGGTCTGGAACTGTGCTGATGGGGTAATGTCTGGAAAAAAAAAAAAAAAAAGGAAATCTCCAACATAGGAACACTAAATGCTATAGCAACAAGAAGAACAACAAACAGGGTTTAAAGAGACAGGCTCAGCATTAATTTAAGCACTAGGAATAAGAGAGAGGGAAATATCAGTAGTTTATAATGATGTGTTTTATCTGGCTGGGGTGAGGAGATAGGATCCTATGCCCTTGAACAGCAGCGTACATGTGGTAGGTGTAAACAGACAGGCAGCGTCCTGCTGCAGGCTGCTAGTTTTCATCAGAATCCTTTCTGGCCACTCAGCTGACATTACAAGTGGAAACTGAACTCTTCTCACATCCCTTTTTCCTGAGCCTTCTTTCCAGTCATGTGCTGTAAATACAAAGGAGAGAGCATATCTGTGTAATTTGTTAATCCAGTGGTAGGAGTTGGCTGAGCTGCTGCTGCCAAGCCATCCACTCTTGAGTCATGGAGAGCTTCCTCCCTTCCCTGAAGAGCAGATTTTTCTCCAGTGACATCTGACTTGCTTTGTGCTGACTGACAGGTCCTTGTTGGAAATCATGTATGTGTTCAGGATATGCTGGGTGTTGTCCCAATTTATCCTGGCCCTAGTGACGACGTTTCACAGGTCTCCCTTCAACCCCTAAATCCCTGGCAAACAGGTAATTTCCGTACGTACACCTTCTGACTTCTATCCAGAGTAGCCTAAAGGATGTTTTTCTTGTTTCTTTTATTTTCTTTGTGGATTTGAATGTCTAGCCATCATGGCACAGTAGTTTCCAGTAAACTGTCCAGGAGAGACAGGTAACTCCCTTTGAGATCCTTGACAAGGCATCCTCTTTCACTATGCCTTCAGGCTCTGAAGTGTTTGTGTTAGAGACATCCAGGCAAGGAATCTGTCCTGTGTACATGCACAGCACTCCCATAATGAGGCTTCAGCCTGAGCTGAGACCTGGTGAAGCAACTTTCATGTAACTACCAGGTGAAGGTGCTGTGTAAGGTACTGACAGGCTGTTCCCTTGCAGTGCATCATGTTGCAAAGTTCAGTGGCTGGATTTCTGGGATCCTGGAGCTGCTGCCTCCTAAGGATGCACAGTAATTTGGAAGCCATCATTGTGACACAGACATGTTTCCTTGTAAACAGTGGAGCAGTTCTCCACTGTGTTTAATTGACTTTCAACATCACAAGACTCTGCTTCTCATCATCCAGTGACAATGACATCTGAACCTTAGGCAAGTGACCCCAACTCTTTCTCTTGTTCAGCTGCTCTGAGCATCTCTTCCCTGGACCAGGCAATTTTCTCCTCCTGTAAGGTGATCGTGTGTTTCCTCACTGTCCTTGCCCTTACCCCAAGCTCTTTGCTATGAGCCTGCCCCAGGCTGTGAGGACTTTTGTAAGGAGGAGACTTACGGCCTGACCATCTGCTACTCTCAGAACAGGACAGGCTGCTGCAACACCCTGATACCACAGTGGGTGATGTGGTGTCCCTGTGTGTGTGCAGTACACAATGCTCATGTAGCACACTAAGAGCATTGACTGCAGTGCAATAGAGCAAGAAATGTCATGGCAAACCTGCCCTCTCTTAGCGATGTTGTTTCTGTGTCCAGGCTGCTCAGGGTTTGGAGAAAATGTGTCAAGGTGGTAAGAGGGGATGAAGAGGAGCAGCACCAGTAGAAGGAGAAGATGAAATTTCATCAGTGTGAATTGCAAGGCAGGCTAATCATGGGGGACAGGAACAGGACAGTGGTTATTCCTCTCCCATCTGATCTTTGACTAGTTCCTTCATTCTTTCTTGAATATAATCCCATTTTCTATAATGACAGGATAAGAATACCCTCCTTTGTGAAGTCCTTTAATATCCAAGGAGGAAAAACATCATATAGAAGTTACAGATTATTAGCTTTATCAGTGTCATAGCCATCTTCCTCTTGGACAAAGTCTCTCATCTGTGCCAAGCACATCATTGTTTAATAGTTCTTTCTGGTGTCACACCAAAATATATCTACTTTCCTTGTACAGAGAGAGAGTTGTGTTCCTTCATTCAAGGGACTTGTTAAACTTCTCACTGTGAGTCCTGGCAAGGCATCATGAAGAAGTGGGTACAAGGGTAAATGAGAATAATGACAACCTTTTCCTTTGGCTTCTGTCTCAGCGGATTTGTGTTCCCTGAGTTTCAGCAATTTCCAAGGAAGAAGAAGAACAAAAAAACCCCAAGCAGTTTATGGTTTTTAACGATCTCATCCAAGTTTCCTCAGAACCAGGGCCAGGTACATTCCAGACGAAGGGGTCCTTTTTACCAAACTGCTCAGTTTCAAGTGTGTAACATTCATTCCATGCAATTTTGTGTTTCAGCTGAGCACATCTCACAGAGCTCTATTTAGGACTACGGCTCTCATTCTATTCCAGCTCCTAGAGGACAACACAGAATCATAGAATCATAGAATCATAGGGGTTGGAAGGGACCTCAAGAGAACATCAGGTCCAGCCCCCATAGTGCCAGTGTTTTCAGCCTCACTTGCATGGCTATTTCATACGTGTGTGAACAGCTTCTGTCTGCATTAAGCATTGGTAGAGGACTGCTCAGGCCACAATGAAAATATCTGTGATACTATTTCCTGATGCAACCCTCAGACATTTTGCATGAAGGTAGAACCCAACGTTTTTGAAACAATAGTCATGGAATCAGAGGTTTTATTGTTCAGATGAAAACCTTTCACAGTCAGAAAGGCTTTTGGTTTGCACTGTATCAGCTGTGTGCCTCTTGTATCTGGAAAGCAGCCTACAGACACAGATCAGGAGCAACAGCAAACTCTTAGAATCACAGAATCACAGGTTAGAAAATCCCTTCAGATCATCAAGTCCAATTGTTAACCTAGCACTGCCAAGTCCACAACTAAACCATGTCCCTAAGCACCGCATCTATATGGCTTTTAAATACCTCCAGGGATGGTGACTCAAGCACTTCCCTGGGCAGCCTGGTCCTGTGCTTGATAATGCTTTTGATGAATATTTTTTTTCCTAACATTCAATCTAAACCTTCCCTGTTGCAACTTGAGGACATTTCCTCTTGTGCTTTCACTTGTTACTTGGGAGAAGAGACCAACCCCCAACATCAGCACAACCTTTCAGGTAGTTGGTCTCCCCTCAGCCTCCTTTTCTCTAGGCTAAACCACCCCAGGTTCCTCCATTGCTCTTCATAAGACTTGTGCTCTAGGCTTTTCTCCAGCTTTGTTGCCCTTCTTTGGACACATCCCAGCACCTCAATGGCTTTCTTATAGTGAGCGACCCAACTGGTGTGGCCTCACAAGTGCCAAATATCGGGGGACAATCACTTCCCCAGTCGTGCTGCCCACACTATTCCTGACAAAAGCCAGGTTGCTGTTGACTTTCTTGGCTACCTAAACACACTGCTGGCTCATATTCAGCTGGCTGTCCAAGACCCCCAGTTCCTTTTCTGCCTCGCAGCTTGCCAGCCACTCATCCCCAAGCTTGTAGCGTTGCATGGCTTTGTTGTGATCCAAGTGCAGGCCCCAGCACTGAGCCTTGCTAGCTCTTGTGCTGCAGTGAGTGGGTTATCATTGGTGTCACAGCTCAAAATTGGTAGCCATGGACCACTGGCCAGCCTGTGCCATGGCATTCTGGTAAGAGTTGAGTTGAGCTTATTTGAGTTAAATTCAGGTCATTTCCCAGCTTCTGGAGATGATCTCAAGAGAGGAATAAATGGGTCTATGTCTTTTCTTTGATTTTCTAGCTATAAAGAAAGCCTGAGTTTTTATTTTACAGATACTTTGAGAGAACCTTTCAGCAGATACTTTTTACATGAAAAATGCAGATCTTGTCTCTACCATTTTTCCAGATAGGCTTTCTGGACAGCTTGAGAACTAATATGGTTATGATATCTATGATAAAGGTATATCACAAATGTATGAAAGAGGAAAAAAAAATCTAGGCTGTTTAAAATTCTAGGGGTTTTTTTTAGTACATTTTTAATGCAACCGCCCTATAGATAGCTGTAGGAAAAAAATATTAATTTGCTAATATAACTTAGATATAACTTAGTCTGCTCTATAATGCCAATATCACAGATATCCATGCAGTTTCACAAGAAAAAACAGTGAAGATCAGCCTTGACCTTTCTGATGCTTGAAAGGTTAAAAACCAGAAGAGAATGGAACCCTCTTGAGAGGGAGAAATGGTCCCACTTTTCGGGCCTTTTCTTATCTCTCCCAAAAAGTAACAAGAAGAGTAGAAATCTATCTTGCACTTCCTTTTGCCATTTCACCTTTCTGCTTCTCCTTATAGCTCAGGAAATCTCAGAAAAGAGCTGCATTCAAGGCAGAACTTTCTAGATGGAGAGTCACCAGGTGGCAAGCAGCCCAACTGTATGTCTCTCCCTCAGCCTTGGGAAGCCAACCTTGCATCTGATTCTGGGCTTGAAACATCCCAGAATGTTTAAAGTAATGAAATAAAAGCAGTAATTGCTCAAACAGCAGGATTTTCTGGGAGCACTTGAAGTCCTGAACAAAGGCATATCATCCAAACAACCATTTCTTCCAATTGCTTTGCATATCTTGACAAAATGACACAAAGGGAAAGCTCTGCCAGATGTTGCCTTATGGTGTTTTACCAAGGGTGGGAAGCAGCCAGACCTCTGCCTTACATCCTGCAGAAATTAGCAGTATTGTGGTGAATTAAGTCTGCGAGTACAAGAAAAGGAGGGAGCCTTCTGCTGAAAGAAGCAGAATCCTGCAGATGTTATCCTCAGTTTTGTTACAGAGTGGCAGAGAAGACCTGAACATTTAATCTGGGTTCCTTAAACCAAACCTGACAGCTATTTGCATTTGACTTTTCCAGGTTCTTCACTTGCTGCCTCAAGATTTGACCAGCAGGAGGGTGGGCACTGGCAGCAATAACAGAAGCCAATGGAAGTCTGCTTTGGTACTGTTAGAAGAAACAACAGAATTTAAAAGCCAACAAAGAAACATACAAACTGTCTTGGCATCTAATTTTGGACCACAGAAATAAATACACTCCCGAGCCTAATCTGTCATCTCATCTGTCTCAGCCCCTCAAGTGAAAAATGCGATCCAGTCATCATCTCCTCGCTCAGAGCTGTGAGAATGCATTCATTAATTGTTATGAGGCATGAGGGTAGAATACTTATTCAAGTATGTTTAGAAGAAAGATATTCACGGTCAACAACCCTAAATCCACTATTGCCATAAAGAGGTTAATTACCTTTGTGCCTGCTTTCAGTCCAAATGCAGTCAGGAGATCTATACAGTTATCCCACAGAGATGCTGAGATCAAGCACACTTGTTAAGGTACAAATTACAATGACATATGGGGTTCAGTGTACGGTCATGAATGCAGAGTCACATGTGTAAGGCAGTGGGAGGATGTAGGAGGAAGCATAATGCATGGACAAGGGGTCAGAAAAATATAGAAAATAACACCTGATCCACTGCAGAGATGGATGTTTAAGTCCTCAAGAAAGTCAAGCATTCCATATTTTAATGAAGAATGATCAGGCTCCCATCTAGAGAGAAAAGAAAGAAAGTAGCTTCAGAGAGAGAGAGATTACACCTGCCTGCATCCCCTGGAAGGCCTCAAGGAGAGACCAGGCTTGAGAGCTGACATGATCTGCCCAGCTGAGTCCTCCTGTGGGTTAGGGCTGAGGTGAAAGGCATATGGACAGAGACCACCCTGCCAGGGGTGCTGGGAGAAAGGCAGAGAGAAAGGGAGGGAGAATGTAGTGAGTCCCTCCCTGTTGCATGTCAAATGATTTTTTTCCTTCCATTGTTTCACCTTTAGCTTTTATACATTTTTTGACAGCATTATCTATTTTGGAACTTACGAATGAATACTTTTATTTGTTACTGATCCTATCTTGGCTTGAATTAAGAGTGACTTCAAGGCAAGTGGATAATAACAAGGCACTTTTTACTGAAGACTACGCCAGTTTATATAGTAGGGATGCTTCAGCAGGCCCCCTTGTTCCCAGGGCATTTGTTCCCTGTTCTGTGCCCCCAGAGTATCCATGCAAGCCAGTTCCCAGGAGGAAATAGTTCTTGTTATACCAAATGATATGGCTTGGAAAAGCTGACAAGCTTCTGGATTCACTCATGCTTGTGTGCTTGACAGCTTGTCTGTTTTTTCCAGTGCTATCTCTTGGCCTTATCAATAATTTTCCTTCTCCAGTGAATTCTGCTATATTATTTCTAGAGTGATTTTAATCATGTCTTCCCCTCTGTTTACATGAGGATAATATGTTTAAAGAGTCTGAGTTGGGACAGAAAAAGCCAAGGATAAGGAAAAACCAGCAGTTAATTCCTTATGCCAGGAATATATGGAAACTACACTTCTGGAGACATCTGAAAACTTTGTAAACCTCCTATTGGATAGATCGATTTAAACTTGATCTTGATCTGACAGTTCTTCCTCTCAGAATAACGCAACAACTGTGGCTGGTGAATGTGTTTCAATCCTTGCCCATTCAAGAAAGCATCTGAGGACCCATTCAATTGCAAACATTATCCTTACGAAGATAATCATAACAATCATCGGTAGGAGAGGTTTTTTTGACAGTGCATGCTCCTTCACACCATGGGGATTGCCTGTTTCTGGTGTAGTTCCCCATATCAGCCAGTCAGCAGGTCATGATTAGGCCTCCCCATAACATACCTGCTCTTCTTGGCTGTTTGAGGGGACTGTCTGTACAGATGCTTTTCAGCAGGCTGCTGCTCTGCCCAAAGTGCACTTAGGGAAGTGTTACTTGCATCTTTGCTGCTGCCATCCTGTGGGGTACTGGAATAGGAGTGTCTGTTCCTAGCATTTCAGCCTGGAGGGTGTTTGGGATAATATTGTAACTCCCATGTCAGGGAAAGTAAACGCTATGGATGTAAAGTCTTGGAAAACACAATTATTTACTTAAATAAAAGCAAAAGTATACATAACCAATGGACAAAGTAGTGAAAAATGCCTGTATCTTAGTTTTTTCTGAAAAGTATTTGACAAAAACAAAAATTAAAAATGACTTTGTTCTTCAGTCATTGAGTTTGACTCTGTCTTCCTTGCTAAGGAACAGCTTGCTTTGACTGCCTATTCCAACACATTAGGAGAAGACCTTCTGCTGTGAAAACAGTTCTTTCATCCCCTCATCTGCTGAGATTTCCTATCCTTTGTGAATTCCTTGGGTTTATACAGCCCATCAGCAACGTCTAGTCCTTTGCTTTGATGTTAGGCATCTTCCACTTTCCACTTTCCCTTTTCCTTTACAGAGAAGTTGGAGGTGCTAATGAATACTTGTAGCAGCCCATCCTCCCAAAATGTTTCCCTTAAGCAGGCTATCAGTAAGATTTAATGACTGACATCTTTCCTTTCTGGAAGGCACTTACTGAGATGCAAACAGTTCCACTTTGCACAGCAGGGCACTTCTGGAAACTAGGGGTCATGCTTTGGACTGAAGCACCTGCTCCAAAGCAGGGTTTCTGCCTCAAAGAAAGATATTCAAAGATAGGATGTGCTAGGGAGTTTGCTATCACACTGGCCCAGCATTTACTTATTGCCATGTTTCATAACTTAAAAGCTATTTTACACAGCAGGTAAGATGAAAAAGAACTTCTCCAACAGTGTGTGCCCAAGGCTGGACCCTTGGACCAAATATCTGTCTGGCAAATAGAACACCCATGTGTTTTCACTCTGAAGAGTCAAAAGAGAGTACAGAACTGGTAAATGCCATTCATGGGAACCCCATTATGTAGAGATTAATCCTCCATAAATACATTCCTTATTCTGGGGAACTGCAAAGAATAAAAGAAACAATTATGCATTTCTGTGGTGGCTGAAATTAGATGTTCATTGCCTGTGATCTCCAGGGAGTTCATATTTATTTTGTTGAAAATTTTCCTGACACTGGGAAAATAGTCTCTTTTCCTGAACACGTGCCCTTTGTAACGTTGCCAAAGCTTTACAGAATGATGAATCATTCTTTAGTGACAGTAGTGCTATTATTTCTAATTTGTAATGTAAGCAATTTTTTTGGTGTAAAAATTTCAGACACCTCACAATGATGTTGCAGTGGGGCCTAATGCCTGCATATTTGAGCTCAGGGGGAAAAGTGCATGAAACAATATTAAAAAAAAATCATTATTCCTGCAGTGAAATTTGGCAATGCTCCCACCAATCACTCATACCAATAAGGCTGCATGTATACTTGACAGTGAGATCCATGTTGTGACCAGTGGAGAATCACACAGGTGAAGACAGCAGTTCAGGAGGAACCATCTGAGTCTGCAGTAGATGAGGACAGCAGTAGCTGTGCCAGTGCTGTGAGGAGCTCTGGGTTTGGAATAGCAGTGGGCATTGTGAGACAGAAATCCAGTGAATTTACATGAGAATAAAGCAGCAGGTAAAGGGTAGGTGGTTGCCATAGCTCCGTTAATATTCCCTGCAACCCCTTCTGAGGTGTCTTATAGAAGGACAGAAATACATTTAAATTATCATGGCTGAGAAACAAAGTATATGGGTCAAAACTGTCTGAGAGATAGGACAAAAGAGTAGGAACTAATGCTTTTTTTCTCATACATGGGTGTAGAGAGGTGTCTAACATGGACATGAAGCCACATGTAGTTTAATACATGTATGAAAGGGGGGTGACTTGAGACCTAGAAACTGTGGTAGATAGCATAAGGTTAAGCTGATTAATCCTGACCAAGGAACGTCTGAGGGACTTGCAAAGTATCCAAACAAGGGTTTAGGGAAGCAGACACTGTGACGAGCAAAGTTCAATACAAGCATCAGAAGAGTAAGTTACCTATGCACTTCTCAGCTACATGTTAGTTACACTGGCTCAGACAAGTGAGCTGGATCCTGCTCTGGGAAGGCCAAAGAGGTGGTTGCTGAAGTGGCACCTGCATCCCTACAAGCCAGCAAGTACAGACAGAGGAGAGCATGGTCAAGAGAATGATGGGATGCTTTGATCTGATCAGCCAGATGGCCCCTGTGGGATGCTCACATCATCCCAGTCAGTGTGTTTCAAATGGATGTTGTGGGATTAGAGGGTGAAGAGTAAAAGGAGAGAGAAAAACTATGAGAATTGCCTTACCAAAATAGTAACCTGCTGAATCAAGAAAATGTTAGAGAGGTACAGTTTAAGTGTTTGCTGTGTTTTTTAGGAATTGAAGGGTAATTTCGTGAAATAGAAGCTGGCCAGATCACATCTGAACAGAGAAATGATTGTTGGTGCAACATATAGTTAGGCAATTGATCTTTTCCACTGCAAAACTGTGGAAGCAAAATCTTAGCAAGATTAAAAGAGGCATTAGACATATGTGAGATAGCAAGATGCAAGGAATATAATTACTAAACCATAAACACTTCAGGAGTTGAGTTACTCTTTGGTAGTGGTGAAGAGGACAGAACTGTGAGCTGGAATGTATTATCCCAATGAGTTTTCTGTTTATATCTGTTTAAACATATGGTTCTGGTCATTTCTGGAGACAGAACACTACACAAAGAGGATACTCAATCTTGTCTGGCCTGACTGTGTTTATGTGACAATATTCCAACAGACCTATGAACCCTGGGCCTGAAAGAAAAGGAGGAACTGAGGAGTGAGTCTTTTTGGCAGACCAGTTTGTAGTCCAATAATGAAATAGCAGGGGATACTTCAGGTCAGTCCTGAAGTGCACTGCAAGAGCCATCCAGTAATAGAAGTTATCCATTATCACTCAGGCACAAATATTTTGAAAGGAAAAATTCTGGACAGGCTCAGGAAAGCTGGCTGGCTCATCATTCTGATGAAATTTCCATAGAGAAGTTACAGTATTTGCAAGGTTGCCAATTTTTAAGCAATCCTCTCTCAGCCAATTTCTTTATTTCCCTCCCCACACTACCAAACATGATTAGATCATATTATGAACAACTGCCTGCCAGATTTCATCTCCAGTTAATCATATTGAGCACTGTGACCTTACAAAAGAATCTTGGACTGATTAACCTGTCTACTCTGTGCCTACATACAGAGGGGAAAAAAACCCCTCACCAACTTGTTTTGCAGCACTATTTATTAAGGAATCCTGATTAATGTTTTCCTCTTTTTTTTGTAGTTGAAAGGGAAAGGCTGTAAAAGAAAGCAATGGTTCCACCTTAGTTGTGATCACATGGAGGAAGGGAATGATATAATACAAAATACATTACAGATAGCTGGGAATATGCAGATCTCTGTCATCTACATCTTATTGTTCCCATTCCTTTGTTTACACTTTGCCCCACGTGGCTTCTTTTCGTTGAGAAAACTATAAAATGTTTGAAGCAGCTCATCTGTGCTGGCCAGTAAGGCTTTACGCTGCTAAAACAGCAGAGAAGGGCTGACACTGAAGGCCAGATTCTCACGTGGTACTTATCTGTCACTCTTCTGGCATCTGTACTCTGCAGAAGGAGACAATATTTTGTTTCACAATGAAAGCCAATCCGAATCAGTGCAACCTGTCCCATGAAACAGGCACTTGCAGATTAAGTTGATATCGCGTTTCACTTTTTTATATAGGATGCAGTCCTCACATAGGTTCACGGGATTTGGTTTGGGTTTACCTTATCTAGTATCAGGCATCCTAAATGTCAGTGTTTACATCAAAGGTAGTAATCTAAAACCCCTTTCTAGTGCATGGAGAAGAACAGAAAACTCAGCCTAATGCTGAATTTCAGAGTGCTAATAAATAACGTACCAGAAGTTTTTAGTTCTCTCCATTAATAATGAAGAGCACCTAAAGTGCTAACTCATATCTATGTAGGATCACCTAACATTTGGTGAGATGGATGCTATCCTCATGGCTGAAATGGAAGACCCTTGAAAGAGAACAAAATACTAGGTGCCAGCATTTGACAGTCTGGCATGATATCCTTGTTGTTGGAGGGAAGGGACACCATCCAGAGGGTCCTTGATAGGCCTGAGAGGTGGGAAAAACTGCTGAAGTTCAACAAGGCCAAGTGCAAGGTTCTGCACATGGGTTGGTGCAATCCCAAGCACAACTATATGCTGGGTGGAGAGCGATGAGAGCAGCCCCAAGGAGAACGACTTGGGGATAAGAATCTCAACATGAGCCAGTAATGTGTACTTGCAGCCTAGAAAGGCAACCACATCCAGGGCTGCATCAAAACCAGTGTGACCAGCAGGTCAAGGGGGATGATGCTGTCCCTCTACTCTATCCTGGTGAGACCTCATCTGGAGTACTATGTCCAGCGCAAGAGTCCCCAGCGCAGGAAAGACAGGGATTTGTTGGAGCAGGCCCAGAGGAGGACTACGAAGATAATCAGGGGCTGGAGCACCTCTGCTGTGAGGACAGGCTGAGAGCATTGGGCTTGTTGAGAGAAGGCTCTGGGGAGACCTTATAGCAGCCTTTGAGTACCTAAAGGGGACCTACATGAGAGGTGGAGATGGACTGTTTACAGGGGCATGTAGTGACAGGACAAAGGGTAATGGCTTTAAACGAGAAGAATGCATATTTAGCTTAGGTATTAGGAATAAATTGTTCTCTGTGAGGCTGGTGAGGCCCTGGCACAGGCTGCCCCCTCCACAGCAGTGTTCAAAGCCAGGTTGGATGGGGCTGTGGGCACCCTGGTCTACTGGAGAGTGTCCTGACCATGGCAGGGGGTGGGAACTAGGTGATTAAGGTCCCTTCCAACCCAAACCATTTTGTGGTTCTATGAATACAAACAATGGAATTATGGACATAACCAAATATACAGGAAAAAAACCCACAATTGTCAATACTCTTTTATCACAAACTAAAAATTCTCTACTGGATCTAAGACTGAAACTTCTGTGGTCCTTCCTGAAGACGTTTATACTTCAGGCAGAGGGTGAAGGCGTTTCTCTGTAGACTTATCTTTCCTTGCATGATACTTTGTGTAATAGTGCAATGGGATTTCCAGAAGGTCTCAAGGAACCATTAATAGATACCAGAAGTTTAAAGCTATGATGTCATGAGGCACATGGTCTCATTCTGTTTTCAAAATAGAGAAACGTGAATTTTCTAGCAGGTCAGACTGCAATGGTAAAGACTATTCCCTTTTTTTACTGCTTAAATTTGTGAGATCTAAGAACTCCTAGAGAAAAAAAAAAGAATTGCTATTATTTATTTTCTACTCCTTTTTGTTTCTTCTGTTCTATGAAGAAATGTTCAAAGTAATAAAAATCAATACCCTCTGCGTCAGCTTGCACACCACTGAATGCCAGCAATCAAGGGGAGCAACAACAGTGTGGCAAAATCTTTTACTTCGCTGCAACAGAGATTTTTCAATCTTTAAAGAGAAGCAGCTGTGTTGATTTGTAATCTGGGAGGCTGCTACATAAATATTTACCAAAAACTCCGACGCACCTATTAACAATGAATTTTGAAGGCTGTTTTAGAAACTCTTGTAGGTCTTTTAGTATAACCCAAGTAGTGGATTGGTGCTAGTCTGTTGGTAATCCCAGTGGGAAATCTGGTGTGATGGGATCTATTTCTCTGTGTTTCTTGTACGAAGGAGGCAGTGCACTGCAAAATGAGAGCCTGGTTCCTGCTTGCTGCTGAATGCGGGAGATGAAGTAACAATAGAAATGCTTCGTATCTCTGGAGGTGTGAGAAGTCCGGGCAGCCCAGGACTTGGGCAGCTTTCTGTGTGACCCTTGATGTTGTCAGTTCTCCTGGTTTCAGTTGTGGTCATCCACTAAGACCTTTAGACTTCAAAAAACTTAAAATGGTGTCATTTAGCCCCACTGAATTCAATGGGATTACTGATTTAACCGAGGTTAAGCACATGCTTAAGTCTGTGCTAGGTTTTATGAGCTATACAAAGTCTTCCTTTGGCTTGAATTAACTTTTAGGGCATTTTTTTTTTGTGTGTGTGTATAGAGTCTTTTTCCTTGATTAATAGCTTATAAGTCTTCTAAATCTCCTGGGTTTACATAGCTATAAGCAATAGAATACTAAGACAGTTTTTATTTATTTTTTTTTGGTGGCATTAGATACACAGAGGGGGATTTCCTGATACAAATATTTCCTACTACTCACTGAGCATTCATTCCTCTAAAGCGTGACAGTTAGTGGTCTGAAAGATAGCAAAACAAATTTTCCCATAGGAATTAATGTAAGGGAGGTGGGTGGGATCCATGCTTCAGGATTACGCATAGTTTAAATAACTGAGGGACAGTATGTTGCAACATCTGTTCTTTGTGATTCATATCTCAATATCACTGCCTAAAAAATAACAAAAGAAAAAATATTAAGAAATGTTTTTCATTCCACTCTCCCTCCCCCCGCCCCCCCCAGTTTTTAAGTGCAACATCAATAGTGGTCTGGCATGCCAGCGTTCGAAGCTGACAGGGATGACATGGAAAATGAATACGTGGAAGCAGGATCATTGTCACTGTCAACTGCCACATCAATGTGTGATAGGGACAAATGAGGTAGAAAAGATGCAACCTCTCAGCAACATGCTTTTCAGCACCTGGTTTTGCACTAGTTGAAGATGCTGATGACTTTTTAAAAATAAAATTGAAGACATGACTAAATATTGTCCTGATATTTTGGTCAGTATATGTTTTTATATCATGATAGCAGATTTTACAATGCCCTGTTGACCTTGTCTAACTGTTGTCAGAATGGACTACTGCTCTGAAAGTTCTCAGCAATTAATCTATCAGTTTGAGATCTTTCTCTTTCTGAATCATTATATTTTTATTGTTTTTGCCATCTTATTCATCTCCCTCACTTTTTGTCAAGGTCAGTCAAGTCAAGCAAGTGAGAAGGACAGAAAAACTGGGAAATTATTAGCATAAAAGACTGTTAAATGATGGATGGCAGAATTCCCAAAAGATGCATCAGGAAGATACGTGGCACGTTACTGTACTTTTCCTGATTATTTACTTGTATGACATGTATGTCAGCTGTATAAAAGGTGAATGATTCCATTACTCCTTGTAATTAGAATTTCATCATTGTTCTTAACTAAACTTTTTCACAGAACATTCGTAAGACCATTTTGGCAAATTTGACCTACAGGGACAGAGAAAGGAAGCTTAATTTCAGTTTTTATGGGGATCAGTGAGAGAAGAAAAGGAGATCACAAAAAACCCGCACTTCAAACTAAGCTCTTAATTTGTTAGACAGCAGTGCTCAAGTCTTACACCACTCTGTTATCTAATTACAATGCAGTTATAGCTCGCATGAATCTTATTTCCAGAAGTGCTATACTTTTACATTTCTAGTTTGGAAAATCAGACATTTAGACTCTGAGAAGCTGACCTTCTACCAACTACTTCCAACATACATTTCCCCCAGCATGGGAAAGGGAAAACATACCCCCCATTTTTAAAAAGGCAAAAATAGGACGACCCAGGGATCTACATGCTGGTCAGTCTCACCTCTGTGTCCAGCAAGATCATGGAGCAGATCCTTCTGGAAGCTATGCTCAGGCACATGGAAAGGAGATGATTGGTGACAGCCAACATGGCTTCACAAAGGGCAAATCATGCCTGACAAACCTGGTGGCCTTCTGACAGGGTTACAGCATTGGCAGATAAGGGAAGAGTGACAGATGTCCTCTACCTGGACTTGTGCGAAGTATCTGACACTGTCCCACATGATATTCTTGTCTCTAATTTGAAGAGACATGGATTCGATGACGGACCACTTGGCGGATAAGGAATTGGCAGGATGATTGCACTCAAAGAGTTGTGGCCAATAGAAAGCCTTGTTTATTAACCTACGAAGCAAAAATTAATATTACAAGAAGGACTGAATCTGCAGGTTGTTCATGTCCACATAGTGAAATATGTAACTGCAGCCCTTTTTTGTTACCCCCTTAGACTATAATGTTGGTGTCTGGCTGATTAAGTCAACTTGACTACTGGCTAGTTTTAATTTCAAACCAAATCTTCCACCTGCTTCTTTTCTTACATGTTGCTATGGTAAAGATCATTATAGCCTGTACACAAAAGGGAAGCACAGAAGGATTACTGAAAAAATACATCCAGACAGATTAAGACATGAAATAACAACTGAAAAAAAAATCATATTCCTTGTTAGGTGCCATTAAGCAGTTGTATTTTTCTGGCCATATTCTGTCGATCAGCTGCCCAGAAATGTAATTGGAATCATAAACTTTAAACTACCTCGATTTTCCTGACAAAATAATTTTAACACAAATACAAGTGTTATCATTATCATTACAAGTCTCATTAGGCCAAGGGCTGTAATGTGTGCTGGTACTACGTCCCCTAGATCTTTTGACCTCTCCCATTCTCACCCATTTAGCTTTACTGGACTGTGATGCCTCAGCCACTGAGGATTAACATCCCACACAGAGGTGGGAGCAGTTTGTGGAAGTCCAGCTGCACAAAGAGCCCTTGCCTTAGGTGCCTGTGTAGGTAGGCTGCTGCAATTCTACTGCAGCTCACAAATGCTGGATATTGCTTTGCACACATTTGGCAGCATTCAAAGCCCAAAGGGCAAAGTATACTCTTAATTCTCCCAGTACTTTATAAAATGTTCCTCGGATATTAAGAGTAAGGTCTGGGGTTTCTTTCAAAAGCTGTGTTTCAAAAGCAAACACTTTGCAATCTCTCCTATAAAAGGACTCCCTTATTTGACAATAATACTTTGAGGTGAGGAATAAAACATCAGTCCTAATCTTTCATTAGCTACTCTTGCTGCTACTCCTAAAGATCCAGGCCTGAGTTTAAATTGAACTTTATTTCCCCTCTATTTTTCCAGGCTCTGAATGGGTCCATTTTCCTTTACAATGTCTTTCAAATGGTGTCCTCACATCTTTCTTTTTTTTTTTTTTTTNTTTTTTGAGTGGGATGGGCAGTTACTGGGCAGTCACTGAAGTTCAAGACCTAACTCCACCAACCCTGTTGGGAGAACGTTTGAATTCAGATGATTCAAACTCTTTCTTTGGCAGAAGACTTCACTAGTTTCAGTGGGAATTCTGCCTCTGAGAAGACAGAGAAATGGGCTCCAAATGTTCTTGTGAAAAGGATGTCCTGTGAAGGCATCCAATCTATCGTAGCATAAATTAATGACATTTAAAATCATAGGTTTCCTTCCAGCAGGACCTCTGGAACTTTGGAAGATGATCAAGACCATTTGAGATGGAATCATCTGAGCAGAAGTCACAAAAGAAGAAAGTTTTCTGGCAATGTTCCAGTAACAGAAACAAGAGATTTCAGTATTTCTTGAAAATGGGGGAAATAAAAAGTTCCCTAAAATTTCAAAGACTGAAAAAAGTCCTTCTGGCTCTCAGACAATGACTTTGTATCAAGTCCAAACTGATTTTCTTCAGAATTATACATTCATGACTAATTATTCTTCACTGAGTCCTCTCAAGCAGGACAGTCCAGAGCTTCATTGCCGAACGAGGGTGAAGCTACTGTGCTCCCTTCTTGACCTGACCCTGCTTCGGGGTATGAATCTCAGCTCATCTCCCTGCAACTGTTTTTACCCACTACAAAATGATGGCATTCTGGACCACACAGTGTTTTCACGTCTCAGATCTGATGGCGGATTGTTAGAAGTACAAGTTAGTGGTATTAATTACGCATTAATTATTTACTCAGTGATCAATTATTAATCACCAAAGGGCTTGTTTTACTCTAGGTTGAAATGGATTGCTAGATACATTAAAAGTATTATTAAAATATGGTAAGGCAATCAATTTTTGCAGCACTCTTTTACAACTCAGTTTTAGCAGAAGGTAACTTTCAAACCTATGCTTAAGTATGTTCAGCAATAGGGCAGATAGAAGCATTGCAGCCAAATGCTACGCTAAGATTCCTCAGCAGTGCAGACACATGGTTAAGAGCTTTTAGCTTTCTTTCATGGAGGATTACATACAGCCTGAAATATTTGGCCAGTGCAATCTGCCTGGTTTGGTCCTTGTCTCTTAATAAGAATGCACTTCTTGCATTCAGGAGCACCGTGTAAGTTGCCCAGAGTCATTCCTGGGGCTAAAACTGCATCCCACAAGACTACACGTGTAAGTAGGCCACGCGCAAATCTGTGCGACTGTGGCTGAATTCACTTCCTCAGTTGCTGAACCGCTCTCTGAGGAGGCAGTGGATCCACCAACTAAGCTCATTTTGCAAGGTGCCAACTAAGTTAAACACTATAGAGTAACACTGACTCCAATTATATTTCCTGGAGACAAGAAAAAAAAGATGTAATAGATCTACCATTTTCCACTTTCTTTAGCCCACTCCTCCATAAAACAGAGAGACCACTTTTCTACCCTAAAGCAGAAGGTATCCCTGCAGAGATTGTCCTTGCACGGGACAAAGACACAACTTCATCTGCTCCTTTTCTACCATGTCAAATGTCTCACCACAGGAACTGGCTCAAATAAACAAATAGTTGTGGCTCTTGTAGGTATGTTTTCCCCAGTGGTTCTGGCCTTTATGAGAAACCGAAGTATTCGGTCCTCCCTGTCTGGCCTTAACACACTCTTTCTCTATGTCCAGCCTCATTCAGTGCTCTGGGATTTCCCTTCACTTCACACACCAAAGACAGATTATGTCTTACATCCTCATGAGACTCTTGCCTCAGAGATATCTAAGCCTCAGATATCTGTAAACCAACTTTTAGTCCTCTAAAGACATAGCAGGTTAAATAAATTGTTTACTAGAAATATGGGCTAGGAAATAAACTAATCATGATTTCACAGACATTAAAATAGTTTTGTGATTTCCTGTGAAGAGATACACATTCTCTGTTTCCTTCTTATTTGGAAAGCTTCTGTTTATTTCTTTAGTTTTTTTGTCCTGTCACTGAGCAGCAATGACTTGTTAGAGGAACCCAAACCTGGAATTAGGAAAGAGTTTCGAGCATATGTGTGGGTGGTCAGAAAGGAACAGGGGAACACTGAGGCAGCCCTTCAAAGGCTCCAGGGGAATGAGGTAACTGAAACATAACAGGGTCCAGTGGGACTTGGAGGGCTTTAGTAACTTCTTCCTTAGCTGCCAACTGCCTGGGGTACCCATCAGATTGGTTGGGCAAGGATGGCTCATAATAGTGCTGGTGGAAAAGCTTTAGTCTGCTTGTTGGGACTTGGGTATCAGATTGGTACAGATCCCTGTGCCCAGAGAGACATTTCCACCCAACAGCCTGGTTTCTTAACCTTTTACAAAAGTTGTGAACATTTTTCCTGTGGTGTCACCGGTAGAGAACAGGAGCTACTACGAACTATAGGGGTGCGTGGAAACTTAATTACTGTGCAGGTGTCTCTGGTGAGGTGCTGGCAGTGGGGGTTGCGGTGGCCTCTGTGAGGGGAGGCTGCGGATGCCCAGTGCCTGACATGGCTGGTTCTGGATGGTTCCTTCCAGTTCCAGTGGCCCCACCACAGGGCAGGGCCAATGCCCTCAGGCCAGGCTGGTGGCGCATTGCAGAAAGCATGTTTAAGGAAAAGCAAAAAATGCAGGACAGGCAGAGGAAGAGAGGAAAAAAGTGAGAAACAGCCCAGCAAACACCAAGGTCAGAGAGGGAGGAAGGGGAGAAAATGCTCCGGGCAGAGCAGGGACTCCCCTGCAGATCAAAGAATCACAGAACCTTTAAGGTTGGAAAAGATGTCCAAGATCATCTAGTCCAAACGTTCCCCTATCACCTATATTACTTACTAAACCATGTCCCTAAGTACCTCCCAACCTTTCCTTAAACACCCCAAATGTTGGTGACTCCACCACCTCCCTGGGCAACCTGTTCCAATGCCTAACCACTCTTTCTGAGAAGAAATTTATCCTAATTTCTAACATGAGCCTCCGCTGGTGCAGCTTGCAGCCATTCTCTCTTCTCCTATCACTAGTTATCTGTGAGAAAAGGCTAACCTCTGCTCACCATAACCTTCTTTCCGTTGTAGAGAGCACCAAGGTCTCCCCTGAGCCTCCTCTTCTCCAGACTAAACAGTCCCATAAGACTTGTGTTCCAGATCCTTCACCAGCTTCATCTATTTTAAATTGCAATCTATTTTAAATTGCAATAAATCAAGTCTGTTTTGTCAGTGACAGTAACTGGCAATAACTTCCCTGTCTTTATTTTCACCCTCTGTCCTGCTGAGAAGGGCTGGTGAATCAGTGGCTGGGTAGGGGTTTGGGCCTTAGCCAAGATTAACCCAGTACAGCTAGTACCTATAGATCATACTGAAATAGTTTAAAAGGTGGTGTTTGAGAAATTGAAACTGTATGTTTATTGACTGATCACTACTGCATTTGCGGTTAGCATCAGTTCCACTGTTGGGAGCAATGGAGAAAGTCAAACGGCAGCCAAGTGCAGAATGTCCTTCAAGTACCACGTTATGTTGACATGCCCTGAGTAGCACTATGTACATTAATGGTTATGATCTTTGCATCTATCTCAGGCCTTCTTATATTAGCATTTTCAATGGTGGGTTTGTGTCAGTGTTACGAGATTTAAACAAAAAAGACAATAATTAATAGTTTGGTATTATTTTATACAGAAGGTGCATAAACACTCACAGTTAAAAGTCAGTAGGTTGGTAGACAGACAAGCATAACCCAAGGAGATGTCTGGATAAAGGAATTCACCCCATGAAGACCACCTGAAGGTGTAATGGATTTTCCATGGCAGTAAACTACTCAAGTTTTCCATTGGCTACTGCTCTCAAATTTTTGAGGTTGCTCAACATGCCTAAGAGCTTTACAAACAGCTGTAGGTATTTGTTAAAGCTTTTTGGGATACTTGAGTTTCTACTCCAAAGTAAATGCCAATATTTCTATTCCCCCCCCTCACAATATATGCAAATTTCAAAACTTGCTACAGAAATGAAATTGAGAAAGTCTGATTTAGAACTATGAAACCTTTCCTTTGGTTAGTATTGAAAAATTGTGCAAGAAAAACCTTAGAAAAAAATTAAGTATACTGCTACGAAATGTGGGCTGAAGAGCAGATAAAATCAGTAGCATGTGCTAATAGAAAAGGCAAACCGAAATATGACACAAAGATAAAATCCAAACGAAATGGTCTCCTTTGTTTGGATTGAACATTTCCTCGATATCAACATGTTCCGACGAAACATTTCAATTTTGCCAAACTTGCATTTCCTGGCAGCAATGGACTCCATAAAAAGGTTTTGAGCATACGTATGCCAAGTGATTCCTTTTGTGTTTTGTGGTTTTCATCTGCTGTGGAGCGAACTTTCAGTGAGCCTCATTCATTCATTTGCCCCACCACAGAAATGCATGGCTATTTTAAGCATGTCATAACACATCACTTGGCCAGGCTGCCGGGTCACAGGAATCCCGCTCTGCACCCACCCCACTCGCAGACCAGACATTAAGAGCAGCACCCCAGGATGCATCTACCCCTGCAAACCCAAAGGGAGCGTGTACAAAGTGCCTCCTTCTGGAGACGTCGGTAGTTTCATCTCACCCACAGCAACTGCGATGACTCATATAAATAGATATTTGCATTTCTGTTTCTTCCCCCTTTACAATATCTTTCTTTCCGAGATGAAAATTACTATTATCAGAACTGAGCACTGAGCCAGTAAACCCATCACAAAAAGGATCTGCTGCCAGAGTCCAGAAAGGGTTAAGGCAGCAGTTGGAGAGGTTTGGGGTGACGTCGTGCTTCTGGACGCCTGAGAAGTCTCTTGAAGGTAGTTCCCCTCTGGTGAGGATGGGAGCGGGCTGAGGTCTGAAATCCGAGATCCCTTGCAGCCTGGAGCTGGTGAGGTCCCAGTAAAAGCTGTTTGCCTGCTTTCCCTTCCTGAGCAGTCACACTGCTGCAGCGGCCTGGGCAGGATGGAGCGAGCCCCCTGGACACATGTAGGACTCACTCTCCTCCAGCTCCTGTTCATCTCCTGCCTGCCAAGAGGTACCGTAAGTGAGCGTGTGCGTCCCGGCACAGCCGAATGACTCCCTTTTCTTCAGTGTGGTCAGAGGGGATTGATCTCATGTGCTGTCATAGGAAGTTGAGAGATTTGCAGGGATGGTAATAACAGAAAGAAGGGGCTCTGCTTTATTTATTTATTTATTTATTTGCCAGCATGGAGTTTGTGTGGGGGGAGTTTTGCCCAGGGATGATTTCCAGGCAAACTTAATAGCCTTAAAGAGAAACAACTGGCTGGATTTGTTTGCCAATGGCCATCAAGAAAAGGGTATGCAATCAGTCCGCTTACTACTGCTTTATTTTCTCAACACTCAGTGCTAAGGAAATGATGATAAAAAGAGGCATTTAAGGCTCTGAATTGTAAAGCGTAATTTGTTTAGTTTGGCAAGACAGAGACTTTCCTCTCCAGCCCCAACACCAAGAATGAACGCAAGGGAGGAAAAAAGTGAAGGAGAAAAAGAAAACAAAAGCCACACATTGTTTCCGATCTGGGCTCTAGTTCTGCCAATATTATTCTTTCGAAGGGGAAGCCTTGTTAAAGCAGAATGATCTTTTTTATACTCAAACCTCACTGCAGTTTCTGCTGAACCAGCATGTATGGTTTGTTCTTGATAAGGTTAAGCAAAAATGCATTTACTTTTGAGTGCAAATATGCTGTTGTCCTGGTCATGAGCACGGGCTGTTTACACCTGGAGGTGGCTGGAGCTGCTCGCAGGAGCGAGCTGTCAGCATCGCAGGCTGCTTTCTCAGCAGTTGCAGCCCTGAGGACTGGGAGGTGAGGTGCCCTCGAATCACCCACCTTTCAAGCTGCCGCACATTGCAGCACTCCTGGCAAGGGAAGTCCCTCTTACCAGGGGAGCTGTCAGGTACACAGGCACTCTGACTGCCATGGCTATAAATAATCAGTGTCAAGGACAGCGCTTCAGAGGCTGCCTTGCCAGGGACCATGGCAGGAGGTCTGCTGCTGCAGTGCCGTGCCCTGCCAGCCCCTCAGGGTTCAGGGTGCAGGTGACAGGTGGTGACCAGGAATGTCTGCCCACCAGCACCTGCAGCTGCAGCTCCTCCTGGGAGGTTGAACTCCCTCCAAAGTTTCCCCCTGGGACACAAGCACGGAGAAGTTCTCCGAACCTTCATTCTATCAACTTGTCCCTATGATGGCCTGTCCCTCAGTCATGTGCCACCTTACACGCTGTCCAGGGGAGGTGGCTTTGTGGCATGGGCTGGGGCAGCACAGAAATAGACCTTATGGTAGCAGAGCAGCCCTAGGCATGGGCTGCAGCTGTCAAGAAGCTAAGTGAGCAGCAAATCTCTCCTGCTGCGTGGTGAACACATCTCATGGTGAAAAGCCGGTTCAGAGAGCAGGCAGGCACTGGGCTGCTGGGAGACTGCTCAGCAGCAGTGATGAGGGGAGGCAGGAGGAAAGACAACGATGGGCAAGGGGACAAGAGGGCTATGGGGCTGTGAGCTTGGGAGGGAGGATGCCACTTCCCCCTGACAGCAGCTCCTCATGTGCCAGAAGCAGTGCAAGTAGGGCCCAGGAGGACAGTCATACCCCTTGCCCACTCTCCTTTACTGTGCCTCCCCTGCCATGCTGCTGGTGGGGTGGCCAGTGTGGGCACTTGCCCAGCACACAGCTGGCAGTATGAGGAGGGGGCCAGGAGTTCCTCTCTGGTAACTGCAGGAGGGGCACTGAGAGACAGGGGAGTGAATCAGAAGCATGGTGGCCTTAGCATGTCAGGGCAGGTTGGAAAATAGCTTTTTGCCTCCTCCCCACAGATGTATCTAATTTTTATCCATATTTATCACACCCAGTTGCACAGGGCCTGCCTCAAGAGTTGGGGGCAGGAGTCAGGGAGGTCTGGGAATTGATTTTTGGAATAAACTTGAAGCACAAGTGACTCATATTTCCTTAAAAATACATGCGTGTTTGTGTGCGTTTTTGCCTATCTAAACCCTTCCCAATCTCTCTTCCCCTCCCCCTCCAGCCTCTGTCTAGAGAAGTGGAGGCCAGATGGGCTCAGATGCATCCAGATGCATTTAATCTTAACAAATGGGTTACTTCAGTTCACATGTTTAGGTTCCTAGCATGGACAAAGGGAAAGAGACTTGCTTTTTAATTTGAAGAATACTTGGGGTTACTCACTCTTGATTCCGTGGCCACCTCAAGGGGTTCCCAAGAGCCCCTACACATCAGCTGGTGCCCGGGAATTGGCTCTCCATTGGCACCGAGGGATCCCTCACTACCCCAGGCCTGTGCAGGTGCCACCATCTGCATGAGCTCCCTTGGAGGACCCCCTCTTCCTCCTGAAGGACCAGAGACATGGTGCAGGGGCAAACAGGGAAGGAGGCCATAGGTCAGGGAGTCAGGCTATCAGCAAGGAGAGAGGGCTGGCAGCCTGAGGGCATCTGCAGTCCTTGGTTAAGGCTGGACTACGCACCCTGGGGGGGCTGTAAGGAGTAAAACTTGTGATGCTGTCTGTGTGGACTATTTCTATCTCAGCAACATTAACTGGAAGTAAACTGCCAACATGATCCATGTCTCACATCGTTACACAAGCAAGCACTCAGTACAGGTCCAGCACCACTCCTCCATGTCTGTAACACCAGCACATTCTCATGTGCTCATGAATTTCAGTACTACAGCTGCCACTTCTCTGCAAATTCCCAAATATTCTCCCCTGTTGCTGAAGTCTGGTTTTGCCTTCCAGGCCCTGTTAGCAAAGATGGGGATCTCTAACATTTTGAAGCCTACATTCATTACCTGTTCCTGCTCCTTGTCTTGCAGCACAGAGAAAACAAAATCTCTTCCTGATCATAGCAGTATCATTTTTCTGTCCAGAATAATCTCCTTGATCACAGAAAGAAATCAAGGCCTGCAGGATAATGTGGCAACCTCTGAGTTTTAGCCTTACCCTGGCTATTTTATCCTGCCACAGCCCTTCACACAAGGACACGGTGCTGATAATAAGATCACAAATGCCAGCTCATAATTACAGAGAAGAACCCAAAAGAGGGGGAGGTTTAGGGCAGGCTTCTTGGGGTTGCTTTAGATGCTAAAAACATCCTGGCTAGTGGCATAGATGGCCTATAATTTAAATCCAACCATGACAAAACGATACAGCAAAAGGAAACTGTGTGGTGTTTTGAGGGCAAGGGGAGGATGCCTGCAGAGGAGAATGAGGTTAAAACTGGAACTGGATCCTCAGTGTGGTGGAGGCATGAACACTTGACACAGCTCTCTTGGACTGTGGCCCAACTGGCCTGTCCCTAAAGGGAAAGGAGGGGATATAAGGTCTAGCTTGGTACAACAAAATGGAGAAAGGAGTGGAGTTTCAACTTGGGGGGAGTGGAATATGGCTGTATTTTGCATGTTACAGCTTCCCACTGGGGAACAAGGGCTGTTGACATGTAGGAAGAAAGGGGATGGGAAGTTTCAATAGGAACAATCATCCTACTCTAGAGCTACCTATCAGTCCTCTCTGCAGCAGTGGGTAGAGCAGGCAAGAGGAGGCACTGCAGGGCGTGCAGGTTTATTTAAAGAGAAAGATTGTGGGAGTGACACAACTGGTTTGGTATCACAACTGAGGACACGTTGGCCGAGTAGTAGGATTACCGAGGCTTTAAGATGTAGAAAGACCCAATTTACCTTTGTGCTTTCAGTTAAGACTGGAAACAGAAAACCCAAGAGCTGTTCGTTTTAATATTGGTTTTGCATTGCTTAGATGGGTAAAGGCTGGATCTCACAAACAGGAGGCACAATTTTTAATTGGCTTTCCTTCTAGTTACACAGAGATACTTGAATTTTATCACAAACAAAGCAAAACAAGGTGGTGTGGAGAGACATAAAAGCTTTGGAAGTCACATGAAGAATCCTGTCAAGGACTCAATGAAGATATCAATTTATTTTTTTTATTTGAAATTTTTTTTGAACAAACCTCTCCGTGAAGTGTTGTGAGTTTATGATTTGCTCATCATAATTTACTTAAGAATAGAAGCTTAAAAATGTAAAAAGGCACTACTGTCGTAGCACTATGAAGCAAACCTATGGACTATCAGGGACAACATCAGGACTATTTATTTCTGAACAGGAAACCAGGAATAGAGACCCCCTATTTGAAAACACCTGGCAGACCCCAGTTCCTGAATCAAAGAAGAATATGCATTAGCCTTTTTTTCTCTATGTAAAATATGTTCTGAATTGTTAAAAAGGTAGAGCTAAAGACAACAGTGGTCTAATCCAGCAGAACACAGTTACTTACACTGGACAGGTTTTCAATGTATTTCTTAAACAGAATATATTTTATGTAGTAGTTTAGTCTGCTTTCAAGCACAATCTTGCATTTGGGACTTAAAAAAGACAGTTGAGTTAATGCACATTTATTAAGTGGACAGATTCAGCTTCGTATAGATTTCCCCCTGTGTTCACACACCGGTTTTGATTTTTTTAAATAGAAATACTTTCACCCCCCCACTGCAGTGTGAAAATACTTGCTAAGGACCAGGAAAGGATGCAACTGACTCTGGAGAAGCAGTATCATTACTCATCAAAGGTCTGCATAAAGTAAGCACATTGAGTAAAATTAAAATAGGGATGCATTTTAGCTCCTCTTTTAATTAGCCCAGCTGCTAAAAAGAATAGGTGCATATTTCTAAAGAAAAGCAAGTGCTTTTAGAGGCAGATATATCCCTTTCATCCTCTTAACATATCTGTGAGGAAAGCAGGCATCAGTTGCACAACAGGTTATCTGAGGCAAAAAGAGGTTAAGAATAAAGACCTGCACTTTCCTTCATTACTAATGGTTTGGGATACACCGTTTGCAAGAGCCCCAGTAAAAGCCTCTTAAAGGGAACATCTCCCTTCCCTTCCAAGGTCTGTTCCTCTTGGCCTTACTGAAATGAAGTGCAGAATTTTACTGTTCATCACAGTGGAGCCACAGCTTCACCCAGCTGACAAATTCTAGATCTCCTGTGTGCTCTGAGATCTTTTTGTTAATGTTGACGTCCACACACATGATACCTATGGGGTGGGAGCCCAGCTTTCACATTTGTGCAATGACAGTAGGGCTGAGTAAGAAAGGAAATGAGAAAAAAAATGAGACAGACCTAAGGAAAATGTTATCTGTTCCTAGATTCCACCTCTGTTGGAGCTATTTTTTCTTCCAGTGAGAAAGCTTAATTTCAGAATTATTATATGGCCAAATGTTCCTTAATAAGAGCATTAAGATATTTGGTCATCACATGATCATTTCTTCTGCAGGAGGCAGTAATTGTTTTTAAGCATAATGCCAAAATTTTTTAAAATGCATTAAAATAAAAGGGGATACGTTCTCATCTGTGGAATATGAGCTGGTTGAATAGTCACTTTGAAAAAGTCATCCTCTATGGACTCTCCGTCTGTTCGTATCTGCTCTTACTTACAATGCACTGTTCATTTGTCTGCCACTATTCAAAGCAATTTGAAATAATACTTATTTGAGCCACAGTAGTGTTTCACCAGTGTTCTGGTGGATAAATTGAGGCATGGAAGAGGAACTTACCTTTGCAGGATAACAGAATGTACTTGTAAGGCGGGAAGTTCCAGAAGTTCAGACCAAGATAAGGATATCCTTATAAAGCACTAACTTCCATCTTTCAGTGGTTCTGATAAATACATATACCTAGCAGGATCCTAAGATGCTCCCTCTTTTGGTGGACTGCTGAGCACATTTACATTGTAATTTTTCCTTGACTATCTGTCCTATATCTTCCCCTCCCCCCCACCCAGGATGGCTGGTGATGGCAAACTGGTTTTCTGCAGGATCAGTCCTCTGATCCCTCCACATAGCAGCTAATGCCAGCCACAAAGAGAGTGGGAATGGGAAGTCAGGGAGAGAAGGGAGGAAAGTGTCCCATCTCAGCAGCATATATCAGCTTTAAATGACTATGGCCTAGAAAAAGTCATTCTTCCAAAGAAGTGGAAGACCCAAGAATTAATTGGTGTAATCAGGCTTACTTCAATTCTCCTTAGTTCTTAGCCATATAATTTTCCCAGGTGTCAGACCTTTGAAAAGATTAAAAAAAGGAATCCCCTTTTTCTCTAGCAATGTATTTATGACTGACAAATTCACTGTGTGCTGAAGTTATAGCACGATGAGCTGCCCAACCCACCCCTGAGGCAGCAGTGTGCTTATGAATCTGTTCCAAAATCACCAAAGCTTTAAGACCGACCTAGTAAGATAAATCAAAATTGAAGCTGGCTTACTTGAATATCCTAAGGCAAAAACTATGCTTGGTTAGAAGCTCACTAAATGTGGATCACACTTTATTTGTTTCCACACCCTCAAACCCTTGCTCACAGGTTCTCCATAAACAACCTCCCTGAAGCTGAAAGCTAATAACTCACTACATTCTCCACCACAGTCTTACATTTCATCCACACCCCCATCCCACAGGAGTTTCTCTTCCTCTTTCCTTATTTCTTTTTTCTTTATATGGCTGAAGAACGTTTTTCTACTACTTTAATTTCCTTTGCAAGGTCAAATTCAGCTTGGCTTTTGGCAGGTCTTCCTTTGTCCCTGAGCTCTAAGACATAGTTTGCTTTGATGATCAAGTTTTTTTCCACCCCTGATAGGTCTCGGCTTTTCCCTTGAATGAGATTTTTCTGGACTCATTGTATATCCCACAGGATTCATCACTATCCTTTCCAGCAGACCTTGTATTGAATAGAACTAGTGCTTTAAGATGGTCTTATCCTTGCAGCTATTCTTTATTACTTGGGCATCCTCTTTGAACTCACTGGCATAAAAATAAGTAACATATATCCAGTCTTCAGCCTGAGAGCTATTGGAGCCTTCACCTATCTTCAAAGGAGACTTCTGGCTTTCCAGAATGGTGCAGTAAAAACTATCCCTTTGGAAGGTGGCATCTCCACTCGATTTCAAATTTCTGTCAAACTTCCACCATGACTCTTCCCAAGTACTAATAGAATAATTTCTTGTGTGGTTTTTATCATCTCATTTTCCGAAGTTCTGCAGTTTGAGGCCAGAGATGGCTGAGTCACATGTGTGCCCAGACAATGAGGGTGATGGGAAAACCAGATACAATTTGTGTCAGGGAGATGATGACTCCATTGCTAACTGTTCAAGTTCCTCTGCTGTGCACAAGGTTGCCCAAGCACATCTTGGCCAAGGAAGTCAGAATATTTTGAAAAGGTGAAGCAAAAATAAGAAGCAAAACCAAATGGAATTCTGGGCTAGAGAAGTGAGCAATGTGGGTGAGACTGGCAAGTCAAATCAGAGCTGGATTGTAAAGGAAGTGAATGACAGTAGAAGCTTGATAGTCTGGCAGATTAAAACTATTTGCCCTTCAAGCTATTGCAGCACCAGGACTAGGTGTCACTTCCATCCTTCCCTTCCCTGGACCCTGTGAGTTTATGGTACCAGGACAGGCAGGAAAGCTACACTTCTAAAGAGGCAAACGCTGAGCTGAGTCAAAATCAAGACCAAAGGCTCAAAGTTTTGCCTTTGCAGTTTTGAGGAACTGAAGTCCTTTTACTGACAGGGGAAGTTAGTGAGCATTAAACTACTCAGCAAAGTGGCTGTGCATTCTATTTGGTGCCAGCTCCTCTGCAGATGGTCTTAACGTGCTTTTTAGCGCTCAGCTTCCAGTGCTGTCTCAGTGGAGGCCAGTGCAGGATCAGCCAGCCCATTCCTCCTCATGGTCCTGCTGCATCTTCTCTTTTCCATGGCTCATCACCCACACATAGGTTTTCACAGAGGAAGCTTAGGGCCAAATGTTAGCAAAGAGGGCTTCCTAAAGCCCTGACTCAGCACTGGGGAGGAGCAGAAGTGGCAGCATCACTGTGATGAACTGCCATCACCTTAACTTGGCCCTCAGACTCATGCTGCTGACATCTTACAAAATCCATTCCTGACAGCCTGAAACGTGCTGTAGGGACTAGGTGGTCTCATTATGCCATTGAAAAGCATAAAAATGTTGCCATCTGGACATGGAAACACAGCTCATCCTGCGTATGCCTCAGAGCTCATCTCACTCGTCCCTCAGGCTGGACTCGAATTACCAGGTGAAATGTTGCACTGTGCTCTGCCAGGCTGCCAAGCCGAGCAGGTCTTTCCTCTAGCGCTTTCCCCAGAGGTCTGCATGCCTTCCCAACACAGCCATTTCTTGCTTGGTTTCCATGGTCTTGGATTGCTGTTTATGCTAGGATTTAATGGGCTTTTCTTCCATGATTAAACTCCCATAAATTTATCCACTGTTTATTTGCCTGTCCAGAGACTTGTTTGTTCTTTTCAGCTAAATATTTTGCATGGGTTGTCAAGCAGCTTCTTCCTGCTTCTCCCCAAATCAGGTCAAGCCACTTTCTGGAACATGTTTGATACTGGGAGATGCAGCTACTGTCTGCAAGCCAGACTGCCTGCTTTGGAGGATTATCAAAGTCAGGCCCACAAAGCACCCCACAATTATATCTGCCACAGCTGGCCAAGTCCTAGTTTCCACTATTTTAGTCAGTCAGTAAATCTCCCCTCACTCTTCTCTGCCTCATTCTCTTCTGTTTTGGGGTAATAATGGCCAAGTGTGGGTGTGGGGAGCCACAATTCTCCAATCACAGAACAGGGAGTGGTGTTATGCCTCTTCCTGCCAGGAGCCCAGGCTGAGCTCAGCAACACAAATGAATGTTCATTACATATGCTAGAGGCTCATAGCGTCTCTCTCTTAAATTTCTGAGGGAAAGGCTTCCTTTGTAGTTTGCCTGGAGATATTTAATGCAAAACAAAATGGATCCTACTGTTATTGAAGAAGTGCATAAATTCTTCACACAAAATTTTTCATACACAATTTAAATAATAGCTTCTACAGATTACAGGATAATGGAATTCATGATTTCTGTGAAGCAAATCCTAGAGAGGATCGCTTTAAGAAAAGTCTCAGATCCACAAATTTTCTTGTCAAGGCTATATATGTTGCCCAAACTGTAGTACTTGAGAATTTGAAAAGCAATTAAATTGTCAGTAAATAGAAGGACAGTCTATTTTCATCACCTCAGTTGAGACAAGGGCAAGAAGGGAGCAAACAGCATTTTCTATGTGGCAGCAAATTTATTTTCACAATTCTTTAAGGGCCAAGATCTGCTGCTCTTATCTTAAATACGAAATACTACCTTGAACTCAGTTTATGCTACAAATACACCCATTCAATCTCCAAGAATAAGTGTGGCATCTGCTTTTTGGCCTTGTTGTGTACACAAGCTCTACATATAAAAATAAATATGCATATGCACACACACTTCCTACACACATACAAATACATGTGTATTATTTTATGGAATCATAGAGTAATTTAGGTTGAAAAGGACACCTTCAGACAGGAGCTAACTTGGAAGATACGTTGTGTTGCTCGCAGCCTTACCTTGCTAGATTTTGAATTCCTGCGAAGATGGAGACATGCCTTGACACCCTAGTGCAACTTCACCTGTGAACATTTGGATCATTTTACAGGAAGCAATTTCTCTTGGGCAATTTACATCTACAGCCCAGAGGGATATAGCCATTTTGTTAATAAGCTTTAGCAGTCTTGAGAGAAATTAGATTTCTAGCTTGAGCTGGGAAACAAGAATTTGAAGGAAGCTTTGCAAAAGCTCCTCAGTGTTGGGTATTTTTACTCAGACTTTGGGGAGTCCCCCTTCAACAAAGAGTGAGACCCCCACCCCCATATGCCACAGAAATGGCTATTTTTCAGTCATGTATGGTGAGATGTATCAAACTGAGTGTCAGTTCTAATAAGATAATTAGACACATGCAATCAATTTGCTCTGGAATCTGAATCAGACACAGTTCACAGATAAACGGCTTCATTAAAAGAGAATAATAGCCATAGGTTAAGAAGTCCCAACTCGGCCACATTGATTGACTGCTGTTCTGGGAATTAAAAGGCCTGAGTTTTATTCTTGGCTCTGCTATTGTTTTTCTCTGGGACCTTGAGCAAAGTCACTTCACCTCGCTTGTGCTTCAGTTTCCCATTTGGAAAAAAAGACTTTGTAAAGCATGTCGAGATCTACAGGCAAAAGGCTATATAACTGCTAAACGCTAAGGTTATTTTGATGCAAGAACTTACTACTGGAATACAAAAATTACAAAACCTGATTGAATGGCAGAAACAGATTTTTCTTTTTGGATTGATTACAGGGGTGAGGACTGGGAATAGAAAGGTTTCAGCATAGGCAGCAGGCTGGTTTCCAAACTCAGTGGTCGAAGACTCTCCCCAGTTGGTACACCAGGCACAAGTGAAAGGCTCACTTCTGACGAGCACAAAGGGCTCAATTTCATTTCCCAGCCAAAAGGAAAGAAAAAAACCACCCAAACAAACCCCAAACAACCCAGTTTGGTGGTGCCTTCTTTATGGAGCCAGTAAATATCATCAGGGGAAAAGATAAGCTTCCAGGAGCCGGGCTTCACGAGGCCGTGGAGAACCAAGTGAGAGAGTGCAGCAAGGTGCAGTGGTAGGTAGCTTCAGCAGACATGGTAATTAGGTTATGAGACACAATGAAGCAAAAAGCAGCAGTGTGAGAAGGGAGCCAGGTACAGGCATGGACAGGAGTACTACACCTTAAAGATGTATGGCTTGTGGCAATGACAAGGCAGCCCTGTTACTCAGGGTTTAAAACAAAATGAAAAAAGGATGTTATCTAACCGCAGTGAGGGAAAAAACAGGGAGGGGGGGAGAGGTGAGAGAGGGAAGAAGAAAGAGATAGTCTCATTATGTTTCCTTCATGTGTCATCTTTCTAGTCTGCTCTTTTTTTACCATCAAACTCCATGAAAGCAGTCATCAGGTCTGTCAGCCAGTTAGGAGACACGCTGACAGCACTGTGCACTCATTAGATTTTGCTTTGTAGAATTTAGACAGCATGCGGGTGGAGAAAGATGGGTTCCGTACTTACTGTGGCAAGCCCAGAATCACAATCTGAGTTTGCTTCCTAAAAGGGCGCTTCCAGGAAAGCTTAAATATCATCATATGAGGTTATGCTAAATAATAACAAGCATTAATATGTTACTGTATTAGAAATTCCAGGTAAAATGAACCTTTAAAAACAGTGAAAACTCGTGTTTCCTTTGGCAGTGAAGCCAAGGATAATACTATGTGCTTCTGAGTGAAAATGGGGAGTGAAACTGGCTGAAACCCACCTCAAAGCTGGCCCTTCCTTGTGAACACCCTAGTCTTCAAGAGAAGCAAATTCATAAACAGAAACGCAACCAAAATACACTATTATAGTTTAAATAATCTGTACTGTATATGAGGCTGTAAATCAGCCCTGTAATCTGAAGAAGCGTTTCTCACGTGATGTCATCATCTGTGGGTGTTTTTAAACTATTTTTCTCACCACAGAAGAGGGAAGCGAACACTTTGAAGACTGAAGTGAACATATTTCCTTTCCTCTGGTCTATTTGTCCCCTCTGGCTGGTACTGCAAAGCTGTCCATGCATCCTTTAGACACCCAAATGGAGCTGACATTTCAACTCACGTTATCATGTAGTTTGGGATTTCTTGGGCCAAAGACCTCAGCCAGCCGCATGCCGTACACGATCTGACAAACAGCTGAATAATATATGCTGTCAATCCTTGGCAGATAATGGATTCTTTCCGTGTGTCCCCCTCCTTCTTCCCACTTGCAGAGTACACAGTGATCAATGAAAACTGCCCAGGCGCCGAGTGGAATATTATGTGTCGGGAGTGCTGCGAATATGACCAAATTGAGTGCATCTGCCCAGGACGGAAAGAAAAAGTGGGCTACACCATTCCCTGCTGCAGGAATGAGGAGAACGAGTGTGACTCCTGCTTAATCCACCCAGGTATGTTTAAGGTCACACCAGGTTCACATGGGCCAAGGCATCAGCACATGACTGTAGCTACTGGGCAGGGCAGCAGAGAGGGAGGGACATCTCACTGGGGCATAGGATTGCCCAATGTCTCCTCAGGAACTTCATCTGCCACTCTGCTGACCGCAGCAAGACACTTGGCAAGTTAGCACGCTGCCTAAAGAAAAAACCAACACTTTCTACCAGTGGTGGTGTTGTCCTCAGGTCATCTTGGCAGGCTTGGGAGCTGCCGAATGGTGATGTTGCAGCTGATTTGACAACAGGAGTGTTTCATAGGTACTCTGGGATGATGTGCATCCCCAAAACAAGAAGGGAAAGATGACTAGGAAGTCTGGCTAGTAAGGACTAGCCAAAGTGAAAGGTGAGAGCAGGAAGAGACAGGAACAGGTAAGGATATCACAATCACTTGGGCTGATCAACACCAGCATCTACATTCAGACTCCTGAGTGAGGCACTTACAGTCAATGAGATTTAGAGGTTTGGTCAAGCCAGACTGTAAGTTTGGCTAAAAATCTCAGCCTGAGCTGCCCAGGGTTTGGGGGTGGAGGTTGGGTATGGTTCACCTCAGGGAAACTATCAGCACTGCGGCAGTCAGTAATGTCATTGGTATTTCTGTGGAAAAGAGAGAGAGGCTGCTTCTCTCCCTGCAGGACAATCTACTTTGGCTTTCCTCTAACATAGTGGCTCTCCTTTCAGGCTGCACCATTTTTGAGAACTGCAAATCCTGCCGCAACGGCTCCTGGGGAGGGACGCTTGATGATTTCTACATCAAGGGGATCTACTGTGCAGAGTGCAGAGCTGGCTGGTACGGAGGGGACTGCATGAGTAAGTGTCCTGCATGGGCAGGGAGGACAGGGAGTGGTGGGACAGAGCCAGAGCCATGCTGTGCTTCCCAGCTATTCCTGTATAGTCACTCTAGCAAAGGGGCAAACACAACCAGGCAGTAAGAAGAGCTACAGTAGGGAAAACTCTCCCAGTACTCATCTGCTAGGGATTGGCCCACAACCCAAGTCACAAGAGGTTACAACCCTACTAAATTTCTGGTTTGTTTTGGTTTATTTCAAAATTGTAACTACTGTGACTGGAAACCTTCTGTTCTCTGCATTTCTTGGACGTGCTTCAGCATAACTGATTCCCTAGAGACCTTCAGCAAAGCACAAACAAGGGCAACAGCTATATCAAAGAGCTCCTCCTCCATCCTCCTCCAACCCCTGGGCTGCAGAACCAGTCCCAGGGAAGTCCTGGTGCTCCCTCCCTCCTTTGCACGGCTCCAACACACTCCAAGGCAGCTCTGGAAAGCACTGCCTTGCAACTAACAGCGCTGTGATGGACCAGGAGTTTTACAGGCTCTGGTAGCAGTTTCTCAAGGTTTTGTTCCTGACAGCATAAAGCTCCTGTTCCTTGGATTTTGTTAAGCTGTTGTTCCCAATGCTATCTTTCAATAATTAATTCCATAAGCTAATTGGATGCAGTTTAAGACTAGTATTTCCTTTACCAATTCCCCACTGGTGAAAGTATAGCCTTTCACCAACCCCCTTTTATTGACTGTTTCTTTGTTCATATTTCACTGAGAGGGATGAAAGCAGATCTGCTTTTCCTACTCTGTTCTGTCCAGAGTATGAAACCCCTTAGGCTTGTCTCCTTGTAGTCATTGATTTTAAAGAAGCAATTGAACCTGCTTTCCCAACACAACCCATGACCATTCAGGAGGTGACAGCAAACAAAATAATGTCGTTGCTTCAAACAGAATATGGGGAATCAACATGTTTCAGCAACAGGGCTAACTCAGCCTTGATGCTTAGTTGATAAACTGAGTCCTTTGTGGTTTACGGTGTGATCTCTGATTGCACTTCAAAGTTCTATTTGTTCTGGGTCGATGCTAAAGCTCCCCTGGCATTTTTTATAAGAGTGGAACCAAGAAAGAATCATTACCTAGTCTAATCCTTCCTCTGACTGAGTAGATTGGTTGCCTACAGTATATTTCAGCCTGCTCTGCCAACATATTTTAAAGCAAATATACCTCCACACTGTAGTCTATTTGGGCTTTTTTGCAATAGTGAAATTTTGCATATCTTTGTCTTGGTGGTTTTGCTACTACTTGTTCTTTTGAGGGAAGCAGTGTGACACCGAAGATACTGTCTCTTTTGCATGGCTCTGTAGTACTTCAGAGGCAGGATGGGATGGGCAGATAGCTTGCCCTTAAAGAACGCAGACACAGTTGCGATCCCAGGACACCACTGACCTCCCCTGCTCTGGCTCCCATGCCTATCTCCGTTTTGGCCTTGATGTTAAGCTCAGGCATGTGGAGACTGTACGTCTGGAAAGCAGCCTATCACCACGCTGGGCGCTGGTCTGCAGGCTCACAGCTATGTATTGTGGCTTTGGGTCTGGAGGGCAGCCAGCGCGTAGCCTCTGTATGATGCTGTGCCTCAGCTGCTGGAGCAGCGGATGTGCTAACATAGCGTGTTTCAGCCGGCGAAGGCATGTCTCTTTGGTACCTGCGCACATGGTTACCTCTGGAACTTTGCAGCCTGCCCGGGGCACCTGGCCAGCGATGGCGCGCCAGTGAGCCCCAGGAACACAGGGGAGTGCAAAGCGGTAACCGGGAGCGGCGATGCGTATGCTCATCCCCTGTGGCAGACGCCGATGCCCCCTGCCAGCAAGCAGGCGGGCCGCCCGCGGGACCTGCCGCGCCCGAGCTGCCCGTGTGCACAACCCGCAAAGCTGCTCCCACACCGGGCCGGCGGCCGCAGGGAGCAGCGTCACCGCAGGGGCTCCCCCCGGCAGAGCTGCCCTTGCAAGGCGTCCCCAGCTGAAGCTTTCTCCCTCGCCTCTGCGCGGAGTGCAGCCTACCCGCAGACTCCCCCGGAACGCGCGGGCGCTGCCCAGCGGCTGTCCCGCACAGACCGGTGCGGCAGAGAGAGCCGGGGGTTGCCGGGCAAGCAGCCCCCGGGCACCCGGCAGAGTTCGGGCGGACCCGCCGCCGCTGCCCGGGGAGCACCGAGCTTTTGTCTCCCTCTCGCGGGGCATAGGCGGTGTTGCCGCGGGGCTCAGGTGGGCTCTGCCGTAACGGTGCGAGCGGCCCGGCGCCGGGCGAACACTGTCCTCCCCTTCCGCCCCTCCACGAACAGCCCTCCCTGTGAAGCTGCACCGGGCACCGCCCGCCGCGCAACCCTCCACCCGCGGCGCAGCCCCCTCCGTTCCGCCCCCTCGCGGCGCCACTTCCCCAGGCGCCCCGGCCCGCCCCGGGGGCG